>JASANC010005673.1:0-190095 GCA_030248135.1 Theristus sp. LFF4_11 | reverse complement strand
ACCAGAGTCGCGTCAACCCTACAGGCAGCCTTCTCAGCCAGTCAGTATTACCCAACTGCAAGTCGCGCTCGAAGCATTGTCCCCCGAACAACAACAGCGCGCTATCAATTTCGTTCACCAAATTAGCAAAACCCCAACAGTTGACATTCCCTTTTCCGATATTGAAATGCAGCACTACCTGCAAATGGTCTATGAGCCCCTCATTGAAGAAGACCGTCGTCTCGCACAGCAGATACCGCCGCAGCGACCTGCTCAACAGCAGATACCGCAGCAGCGACCTGCCCAACAACAAATTTTCCCACAGCGACCGGCTCAACAGCAGATACCGCAAGTGCGACCTGCTGAACAGCCGATACCGCTTCGAGATGCCCCATTTCAATTCCAAGCTTCACATCAACCCCCGCAACCCCTTCAAAAACGTCGACGAGGACGTCGCGGACGCCGCTTGAGAAAAGCGCCCAGCGACGAACCTGAACAAAGCCAACCCTCGTCCCAAGAACAAAATTTGTCTGAAGATTCCACAGTTCAAGTTATCCCAGAGCGCGCGACCACATCCGCTGCTGCTCAGCCCCCATCACACCATACTCCTCAACAAACTTTGCCCGCTGACCAATCCGCTCAATTGCAACAACAAGCGCCAGAATTCTACGAACACGCCATAGCTTCTGAAACCTCCCAAACAATACCATCTCAACAAGAACAGCAACAACCGACTGTTGAAGTTCATCAACAATTACAACAATCACACCAAATCCTTACACAATTTCAACAGCAAAATCAGTACCTTCAACAACAAACGGCCCAACAACAGTTCCAATTCCAACAGCTTCAACAAGAAAATCAACGTCTCCTCCAACAATTACAAGCGCAACAATTCCAACAACAACAATGGCCCCCACAAGAAGTTGTACAACAGCAGGCATTCGCAACGCCATCACCAATACCAACACCACCGATCGCATACGAACCAGTACATCACCCGCAAGAATACCCGTCCCAACAACCACATTATACACAGGAACCACCTCCACAACCACACATTGTCCAACTCAATCCCCAGCAGTATCAACAGCCACAACAGGTTTATATGGAAAATCAGCAGTATCAATCACCACCACAACCTCAGGTTCCCCCACAACAACCGTATACACCCCAACCTCATCTGGCCCCACAACAATTTGCCACACCACAACCTCCTCAACAGACAGTCCCACCTCAGGCCACACAAATCCCTCAACCCAGTCCCCAGGAAACCTACGAACGCTTGTACCAACAGTACCTGCAAGCGATCCTCATGAACCCAAATGCGAATATCCAACCACCCGTCAAACCCCAATAAATCCACCCATATTATAATCAAATTTGTTTTTTTTTAAGTGTCAACTTCCAGTATCCACGATCCACTCACATGGTGCGCCGTCTCGAACAATAGTGCCGAGCGTGCCGTCGCCCTAAGTTTCCATCGCTCAATCTTTTCTTTTTGCTCTTCATACTGGTCAGTTTACCCAGTCACTTTCACTAATTATACGGTTCATTCCTACTATACTAATTACGGGTGTCACGAAATAATAATAGTATTCCCAGAACAGCCCACTACCAAACTCCGTTTTTTTTATTTACTAGTTCAGTAACAAGAATCTCAGAAACCCGCTGACATGCTTTACAACCCCGCTCATAAACGTTTCGAAAACTATTTGTAGTTGCCGGGACGTCAACTTTCGAGGCGCGGGAAGATGTAGTGATGCATGTCGAAGTTTAGAAAAGGCGTAAAGATCGATCGCACAAACGAGCCACTGGCGCGCCCCGATCACGCTGCCGTGCAAACCCAAGCTGCCGTGCAAAACCGCCCAAACGGTCGAGCGAGCGACAGCGAGCCACAACACGAACAATCAACACGTGCAACGGCACAGCAACGGTGAACATCTGGACAGTCTGCTCACCATAACGAACAATCAACCAATCAGCAATGGACTTCAACCAATCAGCAACAAGAACCATAAACCATGATAATTGAACAATCGTCGATTATTCTGATGTGAGCTATGCGTCCGCTACGCAAGCTCAGATGTCGACAGATGATTTTTATTGATTCAAATCCAGCCAATCAGTAAGTAATCACCATTTTATCGTAGTAGCTTAGCTTTTTCATGTAATTTTTCTGAGTAGCTTAGCGTTTTCGAATCAAACTCCAAAGATCATCGATTTTATCACCTAAAACCCAATCAACTATTAACAAACAATATATCAATCGATGCGTCTTTTCGAGATCTATCCAAATCTAGTGTTATTTCATTATTTTATTAAACTTTCCAGCAGACTTTTTGTTGAATTCCAATTTTACACGTTGTTGTTGTGCGTTGTTATGTGTGCCCACGTGTTGTTGTTGCGTGCATGCATAGAGCGTGCATAGCGACGCAGCGCGATTATTCACGTGCTGCGCACGCTTGTGCATTCTTTGTGTGTGTTCGTGACGGTCGGAAGGCGGACTTTCCCACGAAGATTTCGAATACGTGATTCTTTCGCCTTCCGTTTTTGTGAATCCACTTCAGTTGCATTATTTTACTACTATGAATATTTGAACTCCTTCATATTGCTCTTATGCAATGAATATTATTGTGCGTGAAATGCCGTCGTCGAAACAGTGAGAGAATCTTGGCATTATTACTTGTGCCACCAGCTCGCATTCGTCTCGTCCCCGTGCAATCTCACTTTCGTCTCGGGTTGGTTCTTTACTTGCCTATCAGTTTATAATTCTGAGCGACTGAGGGAACCCCCTGTGCTGGCTTGCCTATCAGTTTCCAATTCTGAGCGATTAAGGTTCCCCTGTGCCGGCTTGCCTATCAGTTTTCAATTCTGAGCGACTAGTGGTCCCCTGGCATCGCTTGCCTATCAGTGATCGGTTCTGAGCGACTGAGGTCCCCTATCCCTGCTTGCCTATCAGTAGTAACTAGTCCTGTGCGACTGAGTCTTACCCCTTAGCTCGCCTATCAGGCTGGGAGCTGTGCGACAGGAATAGACCCTTAGCTCGCCTATCAGGCTGGGAGCTGTGCGACGTTGTTAGCCCCCTAGCTCGCCTATCAGGTTGGGAGCTGTGCGATCGGTTTAGCCCCTTAACTTGCCTATCAGGTTGGAACTGTGCGATCGGTTCAGACCCCCTTAGATTGCCTATCAGGTTGTATTCTGAGCGATAGAGGATTAGCCCGGATTGAAAGTATACTAACCCAAATTTATACCCCGTAGTGACTCGTAATCGCGCCGCTACACCCATCAATTTCACCAGCTGTTCTGTAAGGCATAGATGCAGAGTAGTGTAGCACTAACCCGGCGGATGCAATCAGACTCAACTGGCACCCAGGTTATGCCACTGGCGAGTCTGCCGCCCCCTCCCGCTAACCGCTGTCCAAGCACTCCCCTGGGCTCTGATGACTTGTCTACAAGCCCAGTACGGCTGCACAACGCTGATTGGCGTCATCACCCGTCGTCCCCCGGGTTGCCCGCCGTCGTCGATGACGTTCGTCAGCAGTTCGTCAGCCCGAATAGGAAGTGGGAGCCGTCAACCCAGGACCGGGTGGAAAGTGACATACCCCTGCGGGTAGGGAACACCATTGCAGATAAAAATATATAATAAAAAAACAATTCTCCCCCAAAAAAAAGCAAAAAAAACACAAACCACAAACCCCGAACCCCCAAACCCAAAACAAATAAAAAAAAAAACAAAAAAACAAAAAAAACACAAACACAAAAAACAAAAAAAAAACCACAACACAACAAACAAAACCCACACCCCCCCCAACCACAACATAACCAAACTAAATTTTTTTTTTTTTTTTTTTTTTTTTATATTTTATTAATAATAATTACAACAAAAACCACACAGAGGAGGGGGAGGGCCCCCCACCCCCCGGCGGGGGGGGGCCCCCCCCCCCCCCCCCCCCCCCCCCCCCCCCGCCCCCCCCCCAACCCCCCCCCCCACACACCCAAAAAATTGTTGCCCCCCCCCCCCCCGCGACCCCCCCCGCCCCCCCAACCAAACACCCGTCCCCCGCCCCCCCACAACAACACACCCCCCCCCCCCCCCTTCCAGGTGGCCCCCCTCCCCCCAACCCCCCCGTTTTGTCCCTCCGGGTTTCTGGAATCAAAAAGGGGGCGTGTTTCAAAAAGAATAAAATATAATTTTTAGCTACCCTCTCGCCGGATTTTGTACGGAACGGGGGTTTAAAAACTGGGTGTAGGCCTTACAGGCAACCCTTTGGAAATTTTAATTCCAGTTTTGCGCTTGTTGTTTCAGCAATTTGTTTTTATGCAATCCCGCAGTTTCGAACACCCTTCTCTAAGACTCCGCTTTCCAATTTCCAAAAATCTTCCTAAATCTCACATGCCACGAAGTCTAGTCTCTGCCAGTTCATTCCGTTTTGGTAATTTATGGATTTTTCGAATTTTTGCTTTTTATCGGTGGTTTTTTGATTGTGAACAACAACCCATTGACCATTTTTTTCACGTGAACGCAATTCCAGTGCAACCTGTTTTTTCTGCCAAGCTATTTATCCACATGAAAGCGCAGCAATTGGTCACACGCCAAAGAACGTTAACGAACTGTGTATTTTTCATTTCAATATACAAGTATGCCAATTGCCTGCCTACCCTTTTCGACACGAAACGACAATTTCAGTAATCTGGTTATAGTTGCTGACTTTTGCGTCAAAACTGTTGAAAGGGTCATAATACTTCACGAAAAACACACACACACTGATTTTTACAAACGCCATTTTTGAAAAAAAAGTGAAAACCGTGGAACAACAAGTGGCGCAGCGCTGAGCGCAACCACTCAACCAAAGTTTTGGGAAAATGAAATTCTGACAGTGCACGTCATAAAGCTGACACTCAATGTGTGGCGGCTTGCACCTCGCTTCGAACGAAACTTCAAAACCAGGATTTTTTTGAAACAGAGGCTTTGTTTTTCAAAAAGTGTGCATCAGTGTCACACATAACATTTGCCACAAAAGTACTACTTTGTTTTGTGCTAATGAATAAGCTAACGACATTTTCGCGCGACACCGTATGTTTTTAACTTTTTAAAATGGTTTTTTCTGAAAACAAGCGTTGATGTCAAAGAAAGCCATATTTTCATATGCAAGCTTTTTGGCTCAGTTTTCAATTTATAAGCTTTTCACTGCAATTTTTTAAAACCCAGATGGCTGGATTTTGCTGCTTTATTTGACAAAAAATTGTCAGAGCTTTTTATTTTGTTCTGCGATTAAATCATTTTTCTGGCTATATATTATGCTACATATAGGTAATTCCTGGATTTATTGGATCAGCGTGCGCGTCAGTTTGCACCCAGACAAGCACGCCACACAGGATTGCAAACCTAAAGTTTGCTGTGAACGTCCACTGAAAAAAAAATTCTTTACAAAATCATGCATACCGTATTACCCCCAATAAACCCCCATGGGGGATTAATACGTCAGCGACTTTTAGGGGTGGGGGTTTATTTGTGGGGTGGGGGATTATTGGTGGGGGGGGGGTTTATTTACAAAAAAATTCTAGGGGTGGGGGTTTGTTGAAAAATGGCAAAAATACATTGCATAGCAGGCAAGAAAGTCGCAGAAACTTCTACTCTACATAGAAATTTCCTTTTATAACAGTTTTTAATCAAATAACTAATAACTTACCCATTTAGGGCCTTTGGGAACACAATTTCATCATTTTCTCCCCAACCACCCACCCAATTCCCTGTATAATGGTTTCAAACAGGTCTCCAATAATCCCCCATGGGGGATTATTTGTGGGGGGGGATTATTCGGAAACTGGTCGGGGGGGTGGGGGTTTATTGGTGGTGGGGGGGGGTTAATGGTGGGGGGGGGGGTTTAATGGGGGTAATACGGTATATCCATTTTGTTAACTGCCAGTGGCGGCAACTGAACAAGCGTATTTGCTCCGTTACAAACTACCGTAAAGTCATACAGCTTTTAAGAGCTTACCTACAGTATGGCCGAATAAAGGAGGCAGTTCATCAAGGCGGGATCCGTCGCAGACTAGGAGTTGTCTTTTTCAAAATGCAAACATAATTCCCAATCATGTGTGCAACGGAAAAAGAATGAACAGAAGAATAGCGCAGATGATCCGTTAGTTAAAAAAACGCGTCAAACTTGGCACACAATTTGATTTCTGAGCGTCTTTTTTCTTACATTCAAAATTCGCGCGCTCCTTGAACCCTGAAAAAAGCTGCCATGTTTAATCGGCCATACCGTAACTGTTCCGTATAAACGGCTGTTATATTGCCGAGTACATCAAAAATTAAAAAAAGT
Organism: Theristus sp. LFF4_11; assembly: GCA_030248135.1. NCBI lineage: Eukaryota > Metazoa > Nematoda > Chromadorea > Monhysterida > Xyalidae > Theristus > Theristus sp. LFF4_11. The sequence continues at coordinate 183,787 of JASANC010005673.1, read as the reverse complement.
GGAATTTTGTTGGACGTCTCTATAAGGGGGAAAGATTTTCCAAAAAAAGATGAGGAACGGATTAAAGAGTTTAGTAAAAGTTCGTGTTTTTTGCCCAGATCTTGACCAGGAGGAACCTGAAATTTAACTTTACATTTCAGCTGTTGATCCATTGTTAAATTTTTTTCTGCACCCCGCGCCCTTTCCCACCCCCATTTGTCAACGACCACGTCGTCGTCGCTGTTGTGTTTTTAGTGCTCATAAGTTGTGATCTGCTGTACAAGTAATTTTCATTCGTTTTTATTCTAATTTGTCGGTTGTATAAACGCGGCGACGACGTTTGAACCGATCTTCTCGAACAACGTCGCCCTGAAATTCAAAACAAAGTTTTAACACGTTTTTCAACACTTTTTCGACTAAAAATAAAGGTTGCACGCCCATTGGACTATCATTCTACTTCAAAAACTTCTCCAACGGTTTCTGCAACAACAAAAAGAGAAAACAAAAAAGTCCTGATTAACAAGTCCGATCTTGTAAACAAGGGTGGGGTTTTGACAAACTCAAAAATCTGATTTTTTTGGTTTCCCGCCGTGGGACAGACACTCCAGTCCTTTTGGGGAGGTCTTACATATAAGATTTTACGGTATGGTCACTGGGCCATAAATAGCCATGGCTGAACAAAGCGAACAAAGAAAATAAACTTATGGACAAAAAAATATATTATACCAGCTCAAACAAATAAGCGCCTTGTAAGACACACGCATTACTTCCTATAGAATAAAAGTGTTTCCCTCCGTATCAATATATCACATTTTAGAGCACTTTTATTGCTGTCTTTATAAGCCTTAGCTCAACAAAAACGGACACGCATAAAGCTCAAACTATGTATTTAAAGCTTATATAGGCTACTGGAGGCATAAAACGAGTATAAAATGCAAGAAAGCATAAAAAGTGCTATTTGTTTGCGACTCCATTATTCTCGAGAAAAAGCCAATCCACTTTAACGCCAATGAACGGCTGAGGCTGGCCGGCCCAGCCTAACCGTTGGTGTCTCTGTTGTCTTTTTGTCCGGATTAGATAATTGATTTGTTTGCCACGTTCTGTGACCATTTACGTTCAAACACACCGAACGGGTTGTTGAAAATTTTGAAATGTTATTCAAAATTTTATTTTATTTTAGTTTTTTCTTCCTGCTGCTTTATATTTGATTGATGTTTTACGGGTAAGATATAGATAACCTAAGATACCGTAATTCTAAAATCAAAAGTTTATACCGTCAAGATCACAAAGTCACTTTGTCAACCGCTATTTGCCTTTAGTATTTTAAAAATTAAAAAGATAAATTGTAATTGTCTTTACAGGTTTCATAGATCGTGAGGCTGAACAAATTCCTCAACAATTCGTCGATAAAAAACCGCTGCACACGTTACGACAAGGGTGTAATTTTCACAAAATGTTTGATTTTATCACAATTGCCACGCCACGGGCGTAAAATTTTCAAGGGCACCAAGCTGTTTTGGTTGTGACAACGTTATTTCAGCAAATTTTTACAGCATTTCAAAAAACAGCAGAGAAAATCTTTCGCGTCAAAGCACAGCGGCACGACATATTAGCATTTCAAAACCTTATGCATTTTTTCTCCACTGTTTGGTTATATTTTTTGTTTGCAAAGGATATGATATCGAAAAGCCGAAAAACCGGTATTGCTGACCGCGATGCCAGCGGTGAAAGTTTTTTACACGGTTTTTTGTATTTTTTAGTGTTTTACGGTTTTGTTACTGTTTCCCACACACTGCGCGCTTCGTAGGGTAAAACGATATTTGTTTGTTTTGGTTGAGTCATCAAAATCAAGTGATTCGTCAAAGAAAAACAATTTTTCCAAATATTCTTTCATCATTCTACTCACTTAGTTTTTTTGATGAGCCTGAATTAACATGATCAAAGTTTTTGTGACCCTTTTTTGAATTGTTTCTCTTCGGCTTTTATCAGCACAACTTTCAACAGTGACAGCGCGTACTTTTGACTCGTGCTACAATAAAACCAACCTTTCTGTTTCCCTAAAACCGTTTACAAAAGCGATTTGTAACATACCTGTTTTGTCGATTTTTGCTGGCGTCACATTATTTGCATTTTTGGGCAACTCAAAAAAAGAAACCCACGACCTGCACAAAAAACATCTAAAATTTTAAAATGTATCAAAAAATGTAAGTGATTTGAAACACCCTCTCGCCCCGAAAAATAAAGAGTTTCATAGAGTCCAGCAAATTTTTTGATAATATCAGCAATCAGTTTGGGCGTTTTTTCAGCCCCAGGAACAGTTCAAGCGACAGCTATACAGTACATTGCTATGTGTTTTTTGTTGACATTGTTTCGTCAGCAGCACGTTATGCAGTTGCTGTTATCAGCCCGTAAAAATCAAACAAGTTATCACCAGAACTTTTGATTTTTGCACTCCACATGTCGTCAGTGCATGCATATTATTGCTGAATGTCAAAATAAACTTTACACAATTTTGCAATTTTCAACTTGTTCGAAAATTGCAAATGCAAACCGGCACGTGGTGGCACCTGAGACATACCTAACTCTGGCGTGCTGGTGCTCGGTGCGGCTGTCAATTGTCCTACCAGAGAATAGAGGAGACAATGGTTGCATTGCCAATTACCAATCAGAGCATCCAATGACAATTTGCTTTCAAACTCTGACGACTCAGCTGATGTAAACTTCCTATTTCAGCCACCACCACCGCACTTGTCTCCAAACATCCACCCAGCATCAACAACTCAACATCACTCGTGAAACAGCGTTGCGGCATTCTCAGCAGCACCAGAATCAACAGCAGTCCACTGATCAGCGTGTCGTCGCCGAATTCACCGCTGATCAACGCAAACACTCTGAACAACAATAATAATAGCGGTCGAAACTCGAGCCAACGACAAATCCGGCGAATTAAATTCGCGCCGACGCCGAAACAGATCGAGTTTGAAAGGTGGATTCGGTCGTACGGAACGTTGCAGAGTGCCGCGGCACGGCAAGCAAACACCGACAACAACAATAATCGATCCCAGAGCAGCGCCACGCTGCATCGAAGTTCAACTCAAAGGTCACTAGATTCGTCGAATTTGTATTGTGATTCAATAACTGCAAGACGTCCGGTTACGATCAGCATGCCGGAACCGAACCTGCCTGACGGTGGTTTCGATGAAAATGGCGTGTGGACGGAGAAGATTGAGAAACGCACGGTGGAGACGATCGAGCATGAACACAAGGTTGGCGGTGGTTTGCAAATTGGGCGGCTTTTAGAAGAAATAAGCAGGTTCAAAAACATTCAAATCGAGAATTAGTTAATTTCAGTCAGTTCAGGTAGTCAAAGTTGACATTTAGTCCACTGTTAGTCAAACATATGGTAGTCAAAAGATAATGACCTTTAATTTCAGTTCAACAACAAAAAGTGTTTTTAGTGCCACGGGTAATCCTTAAAAAAGTTGCGTGGAAATTGAGTCAGTCAGCGTCAACCACATGCATTTGAAAAACCCAGCACATGGGTCTCACTGAAAGGTCTCGGACGGAAGACAGTGTTTTGATGTTGTTAGCATTGATTAGAGCTCCCTTGCAACCAAACAGAAGGTGCGCCTACAACATGTAAAAGACAAGAGAAAACAACAACTGAAATTTCTGTTTTGCTGAAGTCACAGTGACATCATCAGAGTTTATCTGACTCTTCTGACGGTTTCGGTACGAATATTTGAAGCAACTTTCTGTTTCTATACAAATATGGATCACTCATTAGACTCCTTGTTTCCAAAAGTGAAGCGTTCAGCAAAGTTCCGATGCCAATCGCACAGTTTTAGCAGCAGTCACCATCAAGCAAACAACAACAATTATGGCAGTAAACGCACTGCGAACGACGCAAATATGGTCATTTATTGTGCGTATACGACGTTCACAGGAGTGAGCTCAAGAAATTTGTTGAGTGCAGTCTATCTCGATAATGTATGCAACTAGCTGATTGGTCGGTCATAGCAGTTCTCAGCGCTGATTGGTTGGTCATGAGCCATTCTCAGCGCTGATTCGCTGATCATCACGTCATGTTGCATATATTCTCCAGATGGACTGTATAGACCGTTCGCAGTGATATCACTGATCACGTGAACGCTCTTTGAACAGGCGACCAAACGTGTCAAGATCATCTACGACGAGCACGGCAACGAGATTGGCCGCGAGGTCGTCGACGACTCGGTCGGTGGCAAGCACAGCCAGGGCACCATGGCCTCCGTGACACGACAGACGTCCGGCATGCCGCAAGCGGACACACAGACAGCCGCCATGGGCGAGGTGACCAAGTACGAGCGGCAGAAGGACGACACTGACTTCAGGGTGAGCAGGCTGTGTGTTCGAGAGAGACTGTTTGACGTTGTTGACTGAAAGCGACTGTCTGATGCTCCACTTCACTGGCGAAACTGATTGGAAACAAGCTCCTACATTGAAATTGCATGAGGCCATACAATATTCTAAAATGCAACCAATCCCACTGTAACACGTGCACTGTTTTTGAAGAACGTGTTCAGGTGAAAAGCGCCGGTTTTGTGATGGCCAACAACGACCTGGTGACATTCGACCCGGCCAACCCGGAGGACGCTCGCATCCAGCAAGTGCTGCGCAAGACGCAAGAAACGTTCGCACAGATGCTGCAGATGCGTCGCAACGAGTTCATTGAGAGGTGACACTGGTGGTCTTTTTTCAAAAATTCTCTTCTTGGTTTTGATTTTAATTTCAATATTTCAATTTTCTGTTTTTGGCGTTTGAGTTTTATATCAGCAGTCCTGTTTCTCAGTTACCAGAATTAATTTCAAGTTTTTTTCATGCGTTTCAGGTTTCCACAGTTTCGTCAGCTGCGCTCGGAGCTACCAGATCGGTCGATTTTTGACGGGCCAAACATGAGCGATTTAGGCGATGGCGATGAGTACGAAGAGGTCGTTGAAGTGAGTGTGCTTGACTAGGAAACACGTTACAGTACTGCGCAGTACAGGTGAAAAAGTCATTTGTTGGACTTGGAGGCCAACTGCCACGCAAGAACATCCCCAATAGAACAAGTTATTTTCCCAGTCTCCTGCAGGAACAGGCCTTTTGTAATTTTCCTCCCGCCACACAAAAACTGAGAGACCGAACCCAAGGGCAACATTTTATCTAGTTCAGCTGCGTTTGTGCTCGTTAAATGACGTGAATTGCAAGAATGATGTCGATCATTCTTTGTTTTTTTTGCATGTCATGATGGACAGGTTACCGACGTCCATATGACGTATTGTCACGTACTGTGTGTGGGCGCGCCTATTTAACTGTGACAGTCTCATGGAGATTGAGCTCTCAAAACACAATATTTCTAATTGAACATGCAAATCCATTGGCAAATCCAATAAAAACAAGCCATAAAGCGTGAAACAGAAGTTGTCAGTTTCATCTTGCATTTCTGCGCTCTCTGCGGACACCATACATCCAGCACTCTTGCAGGCTCAGATCTTGTTTTGCCCAGTTTTACAACGTTCTTCTGTGCGGAGTAGTGAAACAACTCAAATGTCATGGGTTGCCATGGTTCTCAATGCAATGTTGTTCATTAAAAAGTTCCGATTTGATCTCGAATGTTTAATTGAGAAAATGGAAATATTTTGAAGAACAGTGCGTTGCTTTTCAATTAGTGCGCCCATTCGTTGATCAAATCACCACTCTCCATATATGGGGCTTCGCAAAAAATGCAATTTTCTTTTCTTTTACCGTATACTGCACGCTTGACTGGAAATTAGATATTCAGTGCAATATGCTGAAATAACAAAAAGTCCAAAACTTCAACAGGAGGAGAACGGACGCAAAGTGACGATCCGTAAAAAGAGCAAATTCTCGTCGCAAACGAAACGCACGAGCACCGTGGTGGACGGCACCGGCAAGAAGTCGACGAAGACAACACACGCGGTCGTAGAGTACAGCGGGCCGAAGGGAAAGTACAACATAAAACTCGTCGCCGACGATTCCTCGCAGAACGTGAGCTTTTTTCAGAAAAAATAATCAAAAATCATAACAATTTTCTGAAATACAATTTTTAGGTAATTTTCTGAAAATGATACTGTTATATTCAATTTGTTCAGTCATTTTAAGTTCGACTCAACTGCTCCGTAAAATCAAAAAAATAAAATCTTGATCGCATCTCAGTCGATTTGCAGGACTCCGAAGTCGAAGACGACGACGCCGAGGAGGACACAAAGAGTGAGCTCAGCGAGAACCAATCAGCGTCGGCGCTTGTCATGTATGACAAGGATCGTGCTGTGCCCAGTCTCAGGGTGAGCGAAACTCGTTTTTTTCACAATAAACTTGAACCTTTTGCAGTTCAGCCATGATTTCATGGTCATGGCGTTGATTGAACTGAATTGTTGGAATACAGTTACGAAAAAACAAAGCACCATTCCATTGTTCCATTCATTCATTCAGTCAACCAAAGCAAAAGTATCACGTGACGAAAAGGCGTGGCTTGCGGCCAACGAACTCGTTGAGTCAGAAGATCGTTACGTCAATCGATTGCGTTTATTGGAGGTTTGGAAAATTTTCATTCACGCTGAAACAGTTCCAAAAGGCAGCTGTTTGGTGGTGATCACGTGATGCTGGCTTTCTGTGGAGGCGGAGTCTGTCCAGCACAGAAAGCATGCATCACGTAGTCACTAACCAAATCAGCTGATTGCCCTATATTTTATAAAGTTCAAAAGTATGCCAGGCCAGAGCCAGGTCCATGTACACATGCAAATCTTTGTGCCATGTCACTGATGAGCGTTCAAAACGCAGCAGTGTATCACGCTCTTTTGGCTTTAGCATAAAAACAGGTAAAAAACGTCTTTACACGCGCTCTGACGCTCTTCTTGTCACGTGTTGTGGAATTTTTTTTCAGCGTGTGAAAAAGAATTTTTAAAGAGTTAAAACTTTTGCCTGCCACAGAAGAGAATGTTCGTAATATGTGAAGTTGTTTGAGCTTGCCAAATGGCTACACACGTTCGAATTTGACGCGAGCCTTGATTGTCTTGTTTCGAAGATGAAAAATGCAGCCCCACAAAGTTTTCAGGTGCTCCGTGAACAAATCGACATCGCAAACTCGCAACACCCGGACGTGATTCCGAAGAAGGAAGTGGCGAAGATCTTCTCGAATCTACACTCGATCTACAGTTTCCACAACGAGCATTTTCTGCCGAAACTGCTCGAGTGTCGACGTGACTTTCAGCAACACCGAAAGGTCGCACACGTCGTGCGCGAGAAGGCGCCCTTCTTGAAGATGTACTCCGAGTACACGAACTCGTTCGCGAAGGCGCAGAAAACGTTCATTGAGCTGCGCAAGAAGAACGAACGATTCGCGGAGATTGTCGCCGAAATTGAGGTGCGTTTGGTGATGCATTCTTTGAATCCCAGATACCTATGTACGTAACGGATCATTGGAGTTTGTGCAAAAAATTACAATACCATTCCATCCGCATGAACAAATCATTGTCTGTGAATTACTGAATTGACGAAACAAACTTTCGTGCAAAAAAATTGCAGAAAAAACCAGAGTGCCAAAATCTACCGCTGGTCACGCATCTGATCGAACCGGTGCAACGGGTGATGCGCTACCAGTTGCTGTTGAAGGTTGCAACGAATTATTTTATGACTTACCTGTGATCTCAATGTGAATTTTTTCGAGCTTAAAACTTTTTTTTGAAAATTTTCCAGGAATATTTCAAGCATTTACCGGCCAGTCATCCCGATTACGCGGATACGCAGGCGGCATTGGAACTGTCGCTTTCTGCAGCGGCGCATTCGAACGAAATCATGAAGCGAATGGTGCGCAGATTCGTTAATTTTACAATTTTACCCGGGCTGGTTGTTGGTTGCTTGAAGTTTGGCGGTCTGAATTTCTCTCAGCAATAATTTTTAATGCTAAAAGCGTTTTTCTGAAAAAACAAACGTTTTATTTTTTGCAGGACCGATACAAAGACGTTATTGCTGTGCAAGAGTTATTAGCGAATGAAATCACCAATTTGTTGACTCCCTCTCGTGAACTGATTCGCCAGGGAAAGTTGAACAAAATCTCAGCGCGCTCCAGTGATGAACAACTGCGGTATTTATTTTTGGTGAGTGGTCTGTGGGCCTCAGGGAAAAATGTTGCATAAAAGCGTTATAAACAAACCTAGCATTCTAGCTTTTGAAAGAAAAACTGAGAAGATGCATATGCGAATTGGAATCAAAATGTATTTTTTTCAGTTCAACGATATGTTGTTAGTGTGTAGTGAGCGACGGATTCCGGGCCGGTCAAAGTTCAAGTTGCGGGCCATTATGGACGCTCAGACAATGCGGGTACGTTCACACAACAATGCAACAGAGAGTTTGTTTCAACAAGTGCATGAGTGAAGCCAATGGCTATTTTGTGCGATCGAATGGGCTTTTTGAATACAACATGAAGTTCAGATAAAAGAAAAAATGTTCTTAATAAATTTAAAGTTGCTTTTGCAGGTTCTTGAAGGCGATCGCCTCGACCGACCGTTCACGTTCTACATCAGCTGTCCAGAGCGAACGATTGAGTTCTGCGCGGCGAACGTGGACGAGAAGAACAGATGGATGGACGATCTGTGGTCGGTGATTGCTGACACGCAGAAGAGGAAGTCGACCTTTGGATCGTTCAGCAACAGCGCTGCTGCTGCCGCTGTGCCTGAGGTGAGAAAACGAGCTCGGGTGGAACGCGTTAGCTCTTGACTGGTATTAGGCTTGGATTCAGCAGCTGAAAGGCTCATTGCAGGTGTTTTTTCACATTTTTACTCAGTGCCTGTTTTCTGATCGTCTCTAACAATCACGTTTTTCGTCATCATGCACCCTGCGATTGCGTTCTCGTTTCCCAATTACGTGCAGCCCATTCCGCCCAGCGCAATTCTGGCTGCTATTCTTTTTGAAGAACAAGACGACTTCATTGGGGTTCGTGCGCATGAACTTAGGCAAAGTACAATAAAATGTACAATATAATGTGGGCTTACGTTGTTGCCATACTTTTTGGCTTTAAAACGATAGGCTTTGCTTTACCTGATTCAATTGAGGTCATTATACAGTAGTTTGTTTGAATTTAGAGCGCTTCAAGTTCGAACGCTTGTGCCGTGTGCTCAAGTGAATTCACGGCACGTGTTTCACTGATTTGCAAGATTCTTTCGCGCGCCAACAACCCGGTGGTGTGCGAACAGTGTGCCAAGGTCGGGCATTTCTCCGTTTCGTCTTTAATATTGCAACAATTAATGCTCAGTAGAACTGTCAACGAATCAAACGCGAGCCAAAGTTTTTCGGGCGCAGGCTATACAAAACGTTTTTTTAACAACACGAACTATGAAGTTGACCAATGTCCGCCCATATCATATAAATAGCCCACCAATTTTGATTTTACACCAAAAACGGCTCTTTTAGCTTGTCTGCAAGAAGTGTCTGGTCAGCGGTAAACCAAAGTCAGCGAAGCGTCAGTGTAAGAAGTGTGCCGTCAACGATGCGCTGCCCGACATGTTGCCAACAAGCCCAGAGGCAAACGGCGCCCCAGTGAGTCCCGGCATCCAAGAACCAGCAACAACGACAGCGATGCCAAAACGCGCTGATATTTTGGCGGTAAGTGTTGTTGTTCGAATAAGGAGATTATTGGTATCGTAGGACTGAGCGATTGATAGCGTTGGTTTTACTGAAGAAGACCACTCAAATTGTGTGATGTTAGCTGTGGAAGTGAAAGGTTAAAAATGATGTATGCAAAATAATGTTTCATCGTTCAGGTTGCAGCGACGGAGCAGTGCATCCACAGCGGTTGGCTGGAGTTTCGCGGCAGCTCCGCTGCGAATGGCGGCAAAAAGGGACCGAATCGCCGTTTTTGTGTTGTACGATCCGACTTCCTCCTGTACACTTACCCCACGGAGAACGTGAGCTGCATTTCATGATATGTCTCCATGATTGGTGGGAAAAAAGGGGAAAAACCGGACAGCCTTCAATGCGAGCCGTTTCTGAATGTTCGATTTTTCAGTCGCTGCGAGCGCTGAGCGCGCTGCCGCTGCCTGGCTGCACGTTGCGCGTCGACTCGTCCAATGCGAACACGTTCAAAATCAGTCACCAACGTCGCTGCTACGTTTTGAAGGCCTACAACCAGGATGCAATGGCAAAGTCCGTTTATAGCGTTGTTCATTTTTTGTTTTGTTCTTATGCGTGTCGATTCTTAAAAAAGATCAACCGAACCGGGAGTAGTCTTCAGTAGAGGTTTTTAACTGGAAGCTTGTGGAGCTGGTTTTTTGTTTAGTTCAAGTTTACGCTGTTTTGGTGGTACCAAATGATTTTATTTGTCTTTTTCGCAGTTCAAACAAATACGTTGAAGATGACACAATGCAATAAACTGCGTTTCAGTTGGGTCGCTGTGCTGGAATTGGCGTCAAACGCAGCATTGCCGTCTGAACTGACTGGAAGGGATTCGATGGCATCGGCGTCTGAGTGATTGAATATTTCGTTACACTTTGAAACCTAAAACTTTCTCTTTATCCTATTCAAAATCTTAAGCTTCTTTTCAGTTATCCTCTCTGAAATCCCGGTGTGACTTGACATTGAAACTCGGTCGCCAATTCTGTTGTAACAAGTGCAATATTCAAAGAGTTCACACTCTTTTTAAGAAATGATTAATGGTTTAAAAAACAATAATGTGCATTACGAAATTCAAAATTTATTTCTTCGTTTTTGTTTATGTACGACAATAAGTTTTCTAAGTTTATGTACTTACAACAAGTGCAAATGTAACAAATATAAAATATGCAGTAATTTGCATGAATTCAGAGTTTGTGGGAGAAAAAATACGTCAATTTTCATCGATTTTAATTACAAAACATAAAATGCAAAACACAAAAACAAGAATTACAAAACAAAAAATACAAATCACAAAAATTAATAGCAGCTCATTCAGTTCTAGACGAATCCTAAAGCTTGACAGATTTTACGTATTCCTGGATCCACTTTCTCAAATTCATATCCTTCACAAATTTTCCTCCTTTATTTATTGTAAATGTCCGCGGGGTCATGCCACCATGAGCGCTGCCATTTGCTTGTCTGCTCCTGCAGTCGTGCATCGATGCTGCCAACAACTCCACCAGAACTTTGTCTTTTTTCATGATTTCCGTCACATTCGGCCAGCTGTCAGTGACTGGCGCCACTTGACTGTGATGCCAAAACAAAAATGGCGTTTCTGTCAAGGTAAAAGATGCAGTTGACGACAAGTCTGCCCAGAAGTGGCCGATCACTTGACCTGAAAATGGAATCTTCTCTGATCTCTTGACTAAACTGATGTCGCTTGAGTTTTGATTTTTGACTACATGTGCCCAACGGATGTCTTTTGCTACCTACGGACGTCTCTTGACTATAAAATACAAAACCGCCTGACTCTTAAGAGTCTATCTGATCGACTTCTTTGCACTGTTCAATTTCGTGTCAAAAACACTGCACCAACCAACGGTCGTTTCACCGTTGATTGCAAAGTACTTCACGCGTTTCTCCTGTCCCGCTTTCATGATGCCAGACAATTCGTCCTTCACAATGTTGCGACAAAGTTCCGCCCATTGAATCGGGTAAGGCTGTTTTGCAGGGCTCACTTGGTGTGCCTGGTTAAATGAAACTAGGCGTTTTGTAGAATATACTTTCTGCTTTAGTCTTCGAAAAACACTGAACAAGTTTGAAAATTTTTTTCCAGACTTTCAGTTTGTTCAGCATGTTATCCAGCAGCAAATGTTGTCGCGTCACCCATCTAGCGGTGAGTGCCAAATGTGCCCTGAACGGGCCCAACGTGCCAATCGATATCAAATCACCATCCGGCGTCCACATGTAGCTGACCATGTCATACCAGAGAAGTTTCTCGAACAGGAAACGCGTGCTGCTGAATGCAACGACATCGCTGTCCAAGTAGATGCCACCGTATTCGTCTGCAATCAAATAACAATCATTTTTTCAATCACCCGAGAAATCAGTTGAAAGAGCATTTTCGAAAGAAAATTCTCCAAGATGCCTTAATGCTACCGTGATTTTTGCCTCATCCTATGCTTCCTTTGGTTTGTTGGGGAGGAGTTGATACAGGCAATATTTTTTAAGTGTAATGTATTCATTTGTAATGTTATCTGTCATGTTTTGTCTGCTGCAGCCCCAACGGTAGTTTTTTTAGTTATTTCTCAATCAACAGTTATCACAGGAGCTTGTACTTCATGATTCTTTATCTTAATGAATCTTATTCCACTTAACTTTTGATTTATTCGGTGTAAAAAGCGAAAGGTGCAAATAAAAGCGTGTTCGAAAACCTAAAACAAGAAAAACCAACCAAGCACATGAGCACGGAAATAATCTGCGCGATGCGCTGGAATCAACAAGGGAAACGCTGGGTGCACGTTTGCTACCCACTTTGCGATTTCGTCGTCATGCACCAACTGGAAACAATGAAAGCTGGTCATTTTGCAACCACAGACCTCAGCTTCAGATGTGCAGTGTCTGTTGGCCACTGTTTTTTGTGATGAATTTAGTGCTAGCAATTGTAAATTGCGGTACCGTGTTTGCTTGGAACTTGTCTTGAATGAAGTAAACGACTGGTATGTATGAATGTAAAAGCACCGACACTTCTTAACATGAACTTGGGCCCAAAGGTAACAACTGACTTGTACCTGAACATGCACATGCGGTTGATTGTGACAGCGCACGGCTGCGAGGCAAAGTTGAATGATGGCAGGCAGCTCTCTTCGATCCCAATAGACCCAAATCACGGGTTTGTTGTCGATGGTCAAAACGTTGAAAGCACTGTGCCAACCAAACGTCAGATTTGGCCACTGAATTTGAAGCCGTTCGACTGCTGACGGATTTGAATGCGGTCCAAACAAATGTCTTGAGTTTTCATATCTGATACTGTCGTGTGACTGCGCGTTGGTCAACCGTTGCCCATGGCCGATGTTTTGCAGCATCAGTCCGCGTGTTATGTTCGTCACCAACTGCTGTGAGAGTTGAAGCGCCAAATCAGACTGAAATCGAACGTAGCTCAGCAGAATGCCGCAGACGACCAACGAAATACAAATCAGCAGCGCATTGCGGAGGAACTGCACTCTGCTGTGGTTGTTGTTGTGGTTTGTTTGAGAATGTGCGGCACTGATTGGAGGCTGCATGCCTGTGCTGAGAGTTTTCCAATTGTCTTTGGCAGTTTTTAAACCAATGCTGGTTAGCAAGTGTAATTCTGTGCTTCAACCAAGTCATTCATTCTCTGCGATGGATACACGTCCACAAGCAACTAACTGACCTCAAAATTCCGCATCACCGTCACACTGTCAGCATGATAAACGTTTCAGCGAAGTGTTATTCATTCATTGTCAACAAACTGTTATCAAATCATTGGATTTGTGCCGTTTTGCAGAACAGTTTTGCTTTACGGTTTTGCTTTGCTATAAAGTTTTGCTTTATTTTTACGGTATAGTTGCAAACACACTGATGCCATGTTAGTGTTATCTGGTTATTTTGTGTTTGCTTTGGCTTGTTAGGAAAGAAAAGTAATAGAAACGCTGTACAGGGTGAGAAAAAAATGATAAATTTTTGAACCCGGCCATGGTCCACAATAGCCAATCCAGCGAACCGAAAAAATCCCAGCGTAAACGGAAAGTTGCTCACATTGCATTTTTCGCGAACGTTTCGGCACATTAGAATTGAATTAGCATAGCATCAGAAAAAAAATACATATTTTTCAAATTTGAAAATTTAGACAAAAATGTTGTGTTGTGTTCATGTGAACAACCCTAACCATTATGCTCTTTAAGCCACATTCGAAAGCCGTTGAAAAGAACTTTCCCATCTCTTTCATTCAACTGTGGCAGTTCGCTGCTGCGCCTCCCACGATTTCATTCAGTTCGATAGTGCCGTAAAAAAGTAAAAATCATGTGATGTTTTTTCTTTTTTCGGGGTGCTTTGGGTAGCCGCATTAACCAAATAATCTCGGATACAACAGCCACAACACAACACGGGGTAAAATCATGAGATTTGAAAGTAAACAACTAATACGACACTTGAAATAAAACTTCGCCTTCGCACAATACAGATTTCATGCAAATAATCGTTTGCAAGATAAGAAAGGATTTTGCTTCATACGTTGTGAAACAGTCAATATTACATCAGTGTCACTACAAATCGATTTACACGTAAAAACATTAAGTTGCATGCACTTAAACGTGTGAATCAAATGCACAACAGACGATCTGTTCAACACCGAACACATCTGATCTGGATTATATGTACACCATTCAGAATGATTTAAATTTTGAAATTGGAAAACAACGGAACATTTATTGGCATGGAACGTTTCTCGTGCAGTTCAACGTTTCATGTTGTGAAATGTTTTGGAATTTTGTTGCTTGTTGTGGCAGGAATTAGCATGAACGGGCTGTTGCTTTTCGCAGAGCGGACTGCTACGCAAGGTGTCGCTAGATCTCAACCGAAAATACGGCGTAAGTGAAAAAATCCGAAGGTTTGATTTCCGGACTTGGACTTCCAGACCCCCGGACTTCCGAACTTCCGGATTTTTGGGCATCCGGCCTTCCGAACTTGCGGACGTAATCCGGAAGTCCGGAAGTTCGGAAGTTTGGAAACTTTTCAATTATCTGCGTGTTTTTAGAACGGGAAATCAAAGAAAAACCAAAAAATTTTGCGACCAGAAACGTGCAAATTTTGTTGCTGCAAATCAGATTTTTTTCAACTGAGTTCAGGACAAATCCTCACCAAAGTCTCCAAACGACGTCAGTGTCCGATACGCGACAGAGAGTCACTGCTGCGACTGCGGTGTCGCTCTGAAAACGGGGCCCAGTGGAAGTTTCTCTGTTCTCAAAAAACGATTTTCATTGGTAAAACTCAAGGCTGACTGTGACAATGACTAGCGTTGTCTTGCCAAAGCCGATAATCATGGTTTATTCCAGTGACTCCGACTTACAAACGGGCCACTCAGAAAGCCGAACTGACCCGACTGTCACAGACGCTGCAGCTGGTCAATGATTCAGTGAACGTTCATTGGATTGTGGTCGAGGATGCTGAACAAAAAACAGACAAAATCGCTCATTTACTGCAACGCTATCGTCTCTCGCACACGCATCTGGCCGTAAAATACAACCGTTAGTTTCTGCAAGCCTGTCTAACAGATAGAATAAAAAACAGTTGCAAAATTTTGTAGCGTATTTGCGTTGATTGATTGATTGATTGATTGAATGATTGATCGATTGATTGATTGATTGATTGATCTTACGAAGTTGCAGGACGTGGTTTGCTGCAGCGTGACTGTGCACTGGCCTGGTTGCACTCAATAAAAAATTACTGTCAGAAAGCAAACAATGCCAATCCTGACGGTGTGCTCTATTTTGCCGATGACGACAACACGTACGATGTGAAGCTGTTTAACGAAATTCTGCCTCGGGTCACTTTTGTGGGCGTCTGGCCTGTTGGTAGGAAATCATTTTTTTCGATTTGAGTTTCACATTGACACGTCACGCCAAATTGAACTGATTTGCAACTGAGATGACCAATCAATTCAAAGCGGCAGACAGTTGCCAGCGATGTAACAGGTGTATATCCGTACTCTGCAACGTTCTGCACACAGGTTTTGCCGGTCAACAACTTGTCGAAAGTCCCATCGTTGATGAAAATCAAAGAGTCAGCGGTTGGTTGACAAGTTGGGGCCAAGAACGGCGATTCGCGACAGACATGGCCGGCTTCGGTGTTCACATGTCGCGGATTTTTCGGCACAAACCATCGTTTTGCAGGTTCAAATACAAATGCGAACTCCCATCGGAGGTTTTCTCTGAGCTGCCTTTTGAACTTTTTTTTGTTTTGTGTGAACAAAGAAATGTTGGTCTTGGTTGGTCAGAAAGAAAAGTTCATGAGTCTATGCGGATAAAAACACAGTTTGAAGACCACCTACACTAAGCCAATTCGTGCAGCGCCTGTGACGTGGCCGGCTACCGTGAGACGTGTTTCCTCGAGCAACTGAACATCACCGATGTCAGTCAACTGCAGCCATTCATTGTTTATTCATCAAACCCATCATCAACCAATCAGAGTCAAGTGGAAAGTCCCCATGGAAACGCAACCATTGAAGTTCTCGTTTGGCACACGCGAACGGTGGCCGTGAAACAAGGGACTGAGGCACGGCCACTAAAAATGAATGGGGCTGACTTCGACGTGTGATGCAAGGTCTGTTTGCGTTGTTACTGATTGATACTTTTAAATTTCATTTCTAGTCGTGGTGACTGAGCGAATAAAAGTCCGTCAGGTTGTCCGAGACTTCAGACGGAAAGCTTCAGACGGGTTCAGTTTCGGAACTCTAGCTTAACGGGTTAAAAAAATTTCCGGAGCTGCTGATTGATTTGTTTGAAGCTCAGCGCAGCGCAGCAAAACGCGTACGGTGCTCCAAAACAAAACAAGCGCGTACGTACAACACAATAAACTTGCACGCAACACTTGAATTTACTTGTGCTCGGCGCGAAAAGAACAAATCGGCTCATGTCGTTGCGATGCGTCTGAAGCGTTTGGCACAAGGAGCATGTGAGCCAAGCAGGTGCAGCGCGCTGAACACAGCGAACATGCACGAACAAACCTGCAACGCACCCGAACAACCGCATGATACACCGTTGCTGCCTAGTTTGTTTTTAATCTGTCCGTGTTTTGATTTTGCTTTGTGCGCAATTGACTTTATTATAATCGGTAAACATGGAAAATCCCAAGAGAAACGTAAAACCCGTGCGTGCAATTGCATCGAATCGTGGGCAGCTTTCAGGATATAGCTTGCTGGATTAGCTTGCGTTTGGCTCCATGCACGTACATTTTGCTCCGCAGTGTGCACGGATGTTTTCTGAATCGTTATTTACTTTTTCTTTCCACATAGACAAACGCAGGATAAACTAACTATTCGTGGTTCGTTGATATTGAACAAGAAAAAATGTATTAAAAAATCGATGAACTGTTATGTTTCAAAAACTTTTATCACTGCCGATCAGTCACATGAAAACGGATAAATCAATTGGACTTTGATCCTTTTCGCTAAAATGGGGTTATTGCGTAAGGCCAAAAGTTCAGGACAAACGATATTTTGTAAATAATTCCAATTCTCTCATGCTGCTCCAGCCAGTAAACAAAACGAAAGCAACGCGATTACAAAGATTGAACGGTGCACACACGCAAAAAGCTGGCTCAAAAATAGCACAGGTGCGCACGCGGTTTTGCATTGGAGTGGTGCCATTTGTAAACACCACACAAATGTTTGTGCAATTTTGGAATGAAAAACTCGCAAAACTAATTTTAATTTTTTTTCGCGTTGAAAGTTCAAGCAAAGATCATCTTCCTTAATTCATCATCGCCCAAATAAATGCAGCGTGTACGATCGCGTTCAAGGCGTCTTCTATCACTGCGTTCCATTGAAGTTCCAGTCTATTGGGAGTATGTATGTACATGTTTGCAAAGTGTCTTCCCTCTGAGGAGAACATTGAAAAAAAAACGTGTTTACTCATGATGGATGTTGCGGTAAAATTGAATTTTTGCACACGCACTTTACCGCAAAGTGTACTTCGTCCGAGACATTCCCGTTTTGACATTATATCATACTTTTTACGACTCTCGTTGTCACGGGAAACTTTTGAGAGAGGCGTGTACCAAACGCCAGACCGCGCATGCCACGAAATTGCACATATTTGCACCAATTCTACTAAATATTGCGCTGCGTTTCGCCCAGTTTCGCTCAAGTCTCATCTGCACTTCACTTGCCAATCTTATTTCGCGCATACGGCTCATGTTGTATGTAGCCGACGGACCGCTTGAGAAAAGACCGTGCGACGGCTCAAAACTGACTCAGCGAGTTGCGCCAGCACCCAGCTAACGTTTATCCAATCGGCACGTTTGCGCAGTTTTGGGCAGCGCGCGGCGCCAAGCGCTTTTTTCTTCTGGCGTTCTGCCGCGTTTGGGTATAGCGAGTTTTTCCAGCAACCATTTTTTGTCGATGAAAATGTTTGAAGGATAAAACGATTCTCCACCGAATATTATATGGTAGCCTTATTTCTTTCAGCCGCGCTAAAAAAATCAATCGAGAGCCTTTTATTTTGTCCATTTATTTCGTTCAGTTTATAATAGAAAAAGATTGAGATCGCAACGGGGATACACAAAGACTCCATTAGCGCATTCATTCAAACTGAATTTCAGCCGACTGGAAAACTTTATTTGTTTTTTTGGCTCGCTATTCATCCTCCGCAACAAAACATGCGCACACCGGTTTTCAGCTTGATTTGATTATTATAAGGATAAGCTTTTTTATTCCGATTTTTGCTTTTTCATCATTTTCCTGAATAAACCGTAGTTTGTTCCGCAAGTAGGACAAAAAAGTTTTCATTCGAAAACCACGGAATACCCGAAACAAACAATTTCATAAGATTTTATTTGTTTCACACAGAAAAAATATTGCACTGCGCTACCTCCTGCACTGCATCCTGTATAGTACTGCATTCTGCAAGTGAAACGCACTGCATAGTGCATCTTGCACGGCGTATTACAATACACTCAGTCAGTTTCAGTCATTTTTTCAATATGCAGTGCAGGATGCACTGCAGGCGTGCACTGCAGGCGGTTTTGCAGGGCATGATGAAAAAGTTTGAATATTTGCAATTTTCCTTAAACAAACAAACCATTATAAAGAATTCAATTCTATTTGGATACCGTAACAGAAAAACAATCGCGTCAAGACCACCAACAATTAATTGTAAGACATCACGCTGCTGCAATGATTAGTTGCGGGAAATGGTTTCGTTCATCTGATTTTTGTTACATTTTTCAGAACTTTTCTCTTGACGGCTATCCAAACAAAAACCTATGGAGCTGCAGTTATTAACCAAAACTAAAACTGGTGTTGCTAATGACAAAATTCCAATCACTGATCAAAATAATGCAACAAAAGCAGTCGAAAACATTCGAAATAATTCCGAGTGGTGTGATCTTTCAACGTGTACAACAATTTCTTCCAACCTCAACCATCAACATTTTTCATCGGACGCGCTGGATTTGTACTACATCGATTCGAGCCACGTCGGCTCCACCAACAATGTTGCTCAGAATTCTTCAACGGAAAATTCGTTGTTCGCCTTGCTGCCAGAAAAAGTTTTTGTCAGGTTATGTTTGAGACATTTGCATCTGTCCGATTGGTTGACTTTGAGGTTGGTTTCGAGTGAGGCGCGGCAATTTGTCGATACGAAAGTCTGGCCAGCCAAAAGAGTGTTTTGTATTGATGCCGACGTCAGGAGTTTGAACCCATCAAAGCGAGAGGAACAGCCCGTTCGGTAAGCCAAGCCATCAGTTCTTTTGATATTTTCTTATTATTAAAGATCTATGAAAACTCTGCCTTTGGTTTCAGACTTTCCATTCCCGAAGATAATTTGCTTCCTGTGCGAGCAGCCAAATCTGGGTTCGGCCTAGATTGCCAGGTCAAACTGGCGCTGGTGAAGCATCGCTACCGCGAGCTTCAATTCCTGATCGACTGCGTTCTCACTCATGCCGATTCGATAATCTTCGTTTCTTGCGACAACTATTTTCCGTCGAACAGTGCTCAATCCAACGACAGTCAGTGGATTTGCACTGATTTCAGCGGAATTCAAAGAAACAATGATGCTGATTCGAACTTTTTGAAGCGCCGATTCAAAAGCAACAACAAGGAAAATCAGTATTCATCGTCGAATAAACTGATTCCATCGAATAACAACAGCTCGAATAGCACAAGCAGTACAATTGACTACTACGAAGAACTGTACAACGAATGTCGATTTGGACGATTGCCCATCAAGCTGCCGTATGTGACACCAATTGGCAGAAGTCTGTTCAGGTGAGTTTTTCAACGCTAGCAGTTCACTTATCAGTTGTGATCTTTTGCGAACCAGAGTTGTGCTTTCGCTTATTGCCCAGTGATTGTTTGCAGACTTCTCTGGCAGAACGTGTTCACCCGTCTGCGCCATTGTGACCTCAGCAGAACGGCGTTTGCGTTGAACGACTTCGAAGACTGCCGTGTTGCGATGCCTTTGCTGGAGACGCTCACTATCCACCACAGCGTTGTTTATCTCTGCCGAGAGTTTCTAATCATGAACAAAGCAGACAAAGTGCTGTACGAGACGTTGCATGGTTTCTCGAAACGAGCGAAACGCTGCATGTCGCGTGGATTGCGCTTTTTTCTGGCCTCGGTTGCAGAGACGTTTATCAGGTCTATTTTTTTATTTGTAGTTTCTAGCCGTTTCCACTCAAAAAATGGCGACCTTTAATGGTTTAATGTTGTGTCACATCAATCAAAATGTCGCTGGACACAATATTTTTAGATTACAAACGATCGACATCGGCAATGTTCAGTTTTACAGCTCGGGAACAATTGCATTCTATTACGGCGATGTTCGCGAACCTACGGTCTATCGATTTGACGATCACGTAGAACAACCGAAACTGGCAGTCTGTTTTCCATGTTGTTACTACGGATTGAGCAAGTGAACACTTTTGACATTTGGCGAAACGCATGGAATTCCTTGGTCAACTTGGTCACTTTATTATTGCTCTTCTACAATGTATCTAATCTTCAATTGTTTTTCGTTTCATTACGGGTAGACAGTTTTTCTATCATACATAAAAGAATATGTGTTATTCATACTTTTTGAACTTACAAAAAAAACCTGCGCTTTGTTTGTTTTGTACATGCCTAGTTGTCTGTTTTTAACATCATGAGATGTTGCATGTTCTTAAACTTACTAAACGTGTTGTTATGTCTGGTTTCTTATGTTATCAGATTTTTATTTGATTTGTTTTAATTCAGGAACCAAAAAGGCATTACGTTTATGACTTAAAATCAGTGATAAATAAACAAAACAACGCTCTTCAAAAAACAGATACATTTTGCACATAACCAACAAATCAACAAATCAGTATTTCAGTTTAAAAAATCAGAATAAAAGAATTAAACCCAAGCTTCATGGAAACTTTACTCGAAGCGCATTCGCGTTCTTTTTACTGCATAGATGTTGAAAATCAAATTTTGTGCACTTTGCTAGATTTGGCAAACCAGCTCACGAAATTCCGTGACAGACAAGTTTCAGACAAGCAGTTCACAGATGCACACCCCTACAGCCTGACCGGACATGGACAATGGCAAAACCAGCGCTCTGTGCCACCCCGCACCGCGCACCAAATCACCGGAGTTTGCTACCGTCGGGTTTCTGGAGCGAGTGGCGGTAGAAACTGTAGAAACGGTAGAAAGGAGCTACAAACTAAACAAACGCAGCTCTTCGTCGAGCATACTACCGCGGCAGAACAAGATCACAGGTAAGTTGTGGTCACTACGAGGCTGTCCGTGTCCTTCTTCGTCTCCTCCTCGTCCTCGGTGTTGCTTGCGGTCGTCGTTGAGCAAGCGCCGGTCGAATCGTTGTTCGGCATCATCACGGACACTGTTCGCGAATTCGCATACGTCACCAACGTCGACGAATTGCTGGTGATCATTGTCGAGTCGGTGGTGGAGTTGTTATTATTGATCCTCATCGAGTTTGTGTTCATCTTTGCCAGCTTATTCTGATTGATCACAATATGCTGATGATTGAGGTTCGCACAGCCGCTGCTGCCCGTCTTCAGCACACCGGCGATGCTGCTGTTGCTGCCAGCCGACCCCTTGCGCGCGTCGTTGAGCGACGAATTATTGGAATTGATTGCGTGCACCCTTATCGTTGGCGGCGGTAGTAGCTCCTCGGTTTGCATTGAAATGTGCGCCGGTAGATTCTCCGTGTTTCCTGCGGGGCCGCTAGTTTCGGAAGTCCGAAAATTGAGAGCGATAATCGAGGGTTTCAGGCAGTTGAAAAGTGAGGGATTGGTGAAATATAATTTGAATATACAGCACTCAAGCAAAATAAATGAGACAAAGCGACTGACAATTTCAGAATTTGAAATTTTGATCAGGTTTCTTTTTCACAATTTGAAACTTTTGTCAGGTCTCTTGATCAGTTTTTTGTTGTAAGATTATATGGGTACCAAAAATCGCATTTCAATTTATTCATCCCACGCCCGGTTTGAAGCATGAACCTGAAATTTGAAATGCGAACACCGGTTTTGCTAAATGTTCAAATTTATAAAACTTCATACCACAAACCACACACAGATAAATTTGACATCCCTCACTTTTTACCCCACACGCTGACAGCATTCGAAACTTTTCAAAAATACTGTACATTGTTTGGACGCGCCTGAAACCAACGAAATCGTTTCAACGTTTCGACTGCTTCTGAAACTCAGCAGCCCTGAGTTCAGTCGGTTGCGCAGTCGCAGCTGTTGGTCACGTCGCCACGCCGAGAGCCACTCTGTCAGCGACTCGTAAATCTCGCGAAGGATCGAGCCGAATTGACAGCTGTCCGTGTTCGATGAGAAATAGCAGAACGCAGGGAAGATGACCAGCACATTTAAACAGAACACGACGAATATGATGATCAGCGCGCCGTTGAAGAGACCGTCGGCGTCGGGAAACGTGATTTGGGTTCTTGGCGTCACCGTTTCGCCGTTCATAGTGCTTGACGGCTGCAACAAACAAAATGTTGTTTTAAGCAATACAATGACAATGTACATACAATGTACATACGGTGTACGTACAATGTACATACAATGTACATACAATGTACATACGGTGTACGTACAAGGTACATACAATGTACATACGGTGTACATACAATGTACATACGGTGTACATACAATGTACATACGGTGTACATGCAATGTACATAAATTGTACATACAATGTACGTACATACACTGCAAGCACAACGGACAGACCGTGTGAAACCCATCATAGAACAAGTAAGTCTCTGAGAAGCCCAGAAAATGCACAACGGCAGTCAGACGGAACGGCCACGATGAAAACAAAAATGCGCACTCGGTAAACCATCGAACCGTAAAACCAATACGTTGAAAAATCGATAATTGTTGGAGACGGTGAGATGTAGCTGAAGATATGTGCAATACTACTCATGTGTGAAAGAGACCGTGAGACAGAAGCACAAAAGCAACGTACGGCTCATCAATCTTTTCGGTACAGGCGCACACATTTATTTGCCTTACTCATTTTGGAACTTTCGCACGCTCTTGTAAAAAAGTAGTGGCGCGATCAGAAAAACAAAACAGGCAAAGTTTTGTCGCAAATTTTGCGTCACGGTAAACGGCTAATTTTTTTGGTTTATAAAAAGCATAAAAAATACCTTTCTAG
This sequence comes from Theristus sp. LFF4_11, assembly GCA_030248135.1. NCBI lineage: Eukaryota > Metazoa > Nematoda > Chromadorea > Monhysterida > Xyalidae > Theristus > Theristus sp. LFF4_11. Next base: position 160,500 of record JASANC010005673.1, on the reverse strand, counting down.
CAAATATAACGAATTTAATGATTCTGTAAAATTAGTTTTAGACTGTTTTTAGTATGCTTCTCGCGAAGCGCCAAGCGGACTTCAAACCTTTTTTTAATAAAAGTAGCGAATATTTTGTCCGTTGGAATAAATAATGAAAAGTGTCAGAGTTTCTTGTTTTCTGTACGAGCCGTTGTCGGTTTGGCTCACGCAAATTCTTCTGACAAGTGGCCAAATTTACGCGTTTTTTGTGTGTGCTTCTTCTCTTATGCGCGGTGGATGCTGCAGAACTGGCATGCGCTTTTTCAGACGTGTTTTATTTATAGCGCTATGCAACGAAAATGCGACGTAGTAGCTTTTTATAAGATTTTCCTTCCCGTCCAGCAATAAAAGAACCATGTTGCCTTGAAAACTGATACGGAGATAAGGCAGCAAGATGGGCTCAGTTTTTTACCGTATTTGCATGTGCACGTTTGTTCCTAGGAATTTGCGATTTTTTTAGCTGCCAGTTTATGCTGTTTTTAACTGTTTAAACCGAAGACTCGTTCATCAAAAAGCTGCTCGAGCAGCTGTTGAAACAGATCTGAAAATTTTCTTCTTGAAATAATTGTTCATTCAATTCGTTCGCAACATGGCAGCAGAATTCGTTCGCAAGCGGGAACAGGGTAAAACGACGACTGGGCAAAGCAGTTGAACTTTTATTTTTGGTCTAGTATTTCCTGCATTCTTCTTGTTATGAACACCAGAAAACAACAACATTTACCCAGTTAGAAATGCACAAAGTAGCAATATAGCACCATTACTGCAAGACACAGAACAACTATCCGGCATACGTGTACATACCACACAAGAATGGAACTGGAGCGGAAAGAACGGGCGGCGGGAATACCAAAAAATGAGCGTTTAGCACAACATAGTGGAGCGGAACATGTGCTGAACAGGAAAAAAGCAGCGCGCCAAACATAATGAGCGTGCCGTGTTCTTACCGTGTTCGTGTTCGCCAGCGCGAGCAGACTGTTCGCCGCCAGCATCGGTGCCGACGACAAATAAGTCGAATTAGCGGCCGCCGCACTATTCGCCGGCGAGCTCTTGCGGCGTTGTTCCGTTGTTGTGGCGCGCAATTTTGCGGCCGTCTTTCGCGCATTATCCTGATCATTATGCGTATCAAGCGGCTCGTTCTGCCGCTGTTGCTGTTTCTCGGTCGCCTCATTCAACTCGGCGATAATCGTCCAGAGGCCGCGCAGCATTGCGTCGCGTATGAATACCAGCTTCGTGCCGTATGCGGTGTGCTGCTGTGAGGCGTCTGTGCCGGCTGGCGGGCGCTTGTCACCACCGCCGTTGTCACTGTCATCTGAGCGTCTCGCGTTGCCAGAGCCGCCGCCGCTGCGCTCGCGAGACAGATAGCGCGAATTATTATTTTCATCAGCGGATTGTGACGACGACGATGACTGCGCCGCGTCGCTGTTATTATTATTATTATTGCTGCTGCTGCCAGCCGCTGCTCGCAGTGTGAGCGCGTGCATCAGCGCGTCGGTCGCATGGCCAGCACTGCTGGTGGCTGCGGCACGCATGGTCTGCTGACGCTGAACGTATTGCTTGATGGACACTCAAGTGGAGATGAGAAGAGATACACTGCAAAGTTGTTGTTGTACAGACGTCGCAGCAACACTGTCTAGCTCTGCGGAGTTGTGTGTGCTAATGTTCAGGCATTTCAAGCTGGCGCTAGTACCCCGCTGGTAGTTGCTCCATGATGACTGATTAAGTGTTTGGAGTGTTTTGTCACTTACCTATTTTTTATGAAAAATTCAATCAAGTCACTTACAGATTTTACAACAAAAGAATGAGCGCTTTCCATGAAACGAATATAACCAAAAAGTGGTTCAGTGGTCGACGGACTCGCTGCGGATTTCACTGGCGGTTTTTTCTTTTTGATTCATTTGTGCTTAGCGTGGCGTTATAGTCGATCGAGCACACTTTAAATTTATGCCTCAAAAATGGTGCGCGCCCGTGTTATTTATTGTTATCATCACTGCAGAAAAGGCAATCGCGGCTCTGGAATCGCAATAAGTTGAAGGATGTTTGACAAAAACGTGAAATGGTGCATATGTTAAAAAAACACACTGATACTTAACACTTTCGTGAGGCCAACGTTTTTTGTACAACTTTATTCATAAAGAACATTTGGCAATTACTTTTGCTGTCAAAAAGTCTTCTTTCTGGAACAATCAACAGAACAGGAACTGCAAAGACGTTTTTCAAGTCGCCCCGGTCGATCTGTTGTTGCATCATTTGACGCTCGTACTAAAAATAATCAAACTGAATTACGCTTACCAGTAAACACCCAAATACTCCCAGAAGCTAAGGTTCATTGATACAAAACTTGAATGGCTGCGAGCTGAGTTCGCTGCTTTGGACTTCAACAAATAAATTGAAGTCTCAGATGGCCAGTGAAATAAACGTATTAGAAAGCATGATAAATAAACATTTCAGACGCATGACAATATTTTCACGTTTATGAAACTAATAAAAATATCTCACGGCTTATGCCACCCACGTTATTACACTGCATTTGTAGTTTCGTTTGTTATTTTTTGTGTACTGTTTTGTTTCCTATCATGAAGTACTCAAAAAAATAAAAAAATATGTAATGAAACGGAGAATGAAGGTCTGGCTTTGTTTCAAAAAACATTAGTTCAAAATTGCGTTAATGAAATTGAAAACTGTGTGTCGATTTTTCTTGGAATGGCACCAGCCAGCTGTGCAAACCCACTAAAATAAGCATTCGAAACAATTGCAACTGAACTAAACACTAAAGCAAACACGTGAATAGCTTCGCTGTTGTACAAAACATGCTTCACTAGTTTCTACGACGTACAAACGTAAAGATCTGACAACTTGACAACAATAATGCCATTTCTGAAACATGACACCATTCACTTAACTTGACTAAAAAATTTCTAAGCGGCTCAATAAATTCAATTAGTTTGGAAAAAGAAAAAATACTGTCCGAGAACTGAACACTGTTTTTTCAGTCTTATCGCAAAAAATTGGTTTCCAGAACACAAATGTAAAAAATTGCATGTCCATGCAAGTGCATTGAATTCCAGGCGAAATGAACGGCAAGAAAGTGAAGTCAACCATCAAAATAGCAACTGATACATTGTACTGTACATTTTTGCCATGTATGAGCGCATTTTCATCTCCCAGCCACCACCTCTTTCATCATTCAAGCCTCATTTTGATATTTTGATTTCAATGCATTCTGACAGTTCTTTTTGGCTCAGTTTTTCCGTTGGTTTCCCTCTTTTATTTCTGTCGCGGCAGTGCGACTGAGTGAGTGCGCATGACCAACACGATAGATACATACAGATGGTGGTTCAATTTCCGATAGTCATTTTTTGGTCAGTTGGTTGCTGCTGTGACGTAGTTTCAAGAATTCTTCGGCGTCATTTTTGCGCAGAAAATTTATTACGCATTTTGAGCTATAAGGAAACCCGACATCTAATAATGCAAGCGTTGTTTAGGTCCGAACGCAAAAGAAACAATTACCAAACCAAAAATAAAAACAAGATGAAATTGCAACTACAATGTTACTTCGTTGTATTTGCAACACACTCAAACGGACGACAAAACAATCAAAGACACAGCGAGAGTTATTGGCTGTGTCATAAAGCAACCAATCGGCGTGATTTGAATGAACCAAAGTGAAACTAACCAACCGCATTTCACACCTGCACATCATCCATTTATTAATCAACAACGAATAACTCTTTACGAAAACTCAAACAAAAACCACTACTGTATCGCTGGGCTTGTAAATTTTTTTATCTTTTCGTATACGTTGTACGTTACATAATATTCATCTGCCACAATGGCTCAAGCAAGGCGCTCACTCGGTTATCAAAGATACTGAGTTCGTTTCTTATTCGAGTGTCGTGTGCTCCATTTAATTTCAACTCAATCCCCCTCCCCATGACCAACTCATATTCCATCAACACAGCTCATGGCACATGTTCAGTTTAACACAGAAGACACATTACAGTAAATCAAGCTGTTAAATTAGCCACCGGGCAAGATTCAGTATACAGTCATTTGAGCTCGAAATAAACAAACACCAACGCATGTATTATCAGCTGCACAACAGGCTTGCAGCTTCGAGTTCAATTTACATGCATAAATAAGCCAAATCTGCTTCAAAAACTTATTGTTTGTGTATTTATTATAATTGCAATTCGACCCAATATTGCCTTATGTGAGACGGAAGTTTCTAGCCAGTAGAATGAAATAAACAGTCTTTTGCGAGTTTTAGTTACAGTCATTGAAAAATCAATTCACGTTTGAGATTCTTTCAACTGTTCAATAAAAAATGGGAAACTTGCAACATCCTCTCATTTGGCTCAGTGAGTTGAAAATTTTTCGTTTTGTCAGAAGAAAAAAACGGTGAAAAGTTCAAATTCACCCTTTTCACTGTGGCCGCCACTCAATTGTTTTTTACAATGCATTCTAAACACAGCCAATCATCGCTTTGCCCACAGTAACATGTTGCATCCAATTTTAGTGCTGCTGTTCACCATCACACTGCACGCAGGCAACGCCTCCAACCGAGACCAGTCCGTGTTCAACGCCCGTACGGCGATGGGCAAGTATTGGATCATGCGTTTTAACCAACAAGCGCACAGCTCAGCGGCGAGGCGTTTTGACGGCAGACATTTGCTGGTGCCACTGCCACGTTACAACCAGCCTCCGATGGTGAAGCCACCAAGAACTGCCCAGCCATTAGTAGCTGCAGCTAGTAGTGAACGAAATAATGAAGACACAGTGTTTCCCGAGCAACACGAAAAACAGGAAAGTCGAGAAGTTGAAAACGACGAAACCACCGGAAACGACAATAATGGCTACGCGTACCACAACCTGCGCTACCATCAGCAGCCGTGGTGGGCCGACGGTTTATCACAGAGGGAGCGCCGCGTTCTGAGCTTTGCCCGTAGACCGTATATTCTGCCATATCAGTATGACATGCTGTTTTGATGATAGTACGTGAATTTTGATAAATTTTTGACAGTTCTGCTGTATTGCATCTTGTGAATTGAGGTCTGGAGGTCTCTCAGGGTAATGACAACGACAAGTTTGCTGGTTTATAAAAAGCGGACCATTATATTTAAGCATTACTTTGAAGAATCGTTTTTTCTAGTAGTGGTCATAATTCACTCTGCTCGTGTTGCGTTGGCCTAACAGAAGTTTGAATAATAATCTATCTATACCAAACCCGTGCGATGGTATGCTAGTGAAAGAATATAAATAGAATAGCACGAAGAATCAATTAGTTTAAAAATACGTCAAATTTGACACACAACCATTCCTGAACGTTTTTATTCAAATTTCGCGCGCTCCATGCACCCTGAAAAACGCTGCCATGTTTACCCGGCCATTCTGTACCATAGTGCCTGCCCAGCAAGTGGGTTCGGATCAAGGTACTCCACTTTGAAACACAGGCCTCACTTGTGTTGCAGTCTTGTCGACGAGTAAACATCTTTGTGCGCCGTATTTTTTAAACTGTTTATCAGGTTCACAAGTTACATAGAGATTCATGCAAGAAACATGTTTTTTCCAGAACATATTTTGTCGCCCAAAACACCCATGGGTGAAACCAACGCACAAAAGCTGGTTGTTTCAGTTAGTCCACACTAAAGCAGCATTCAGTACATTGAGTGCACTCAACACTGCTTCATGAACGCCCGTTAACGTTGTCGAAGTGCACATCAACGATGCACCCAATGCAGCGCGCCGTGTTTGAGCGCATCAGACAGCGCCGTCGCCGCCGTCAGGTGCACATCTGCATGCTCATCATCAGCATCTTTCTGCGCGACGAACAAAGACAACAACGACAGTCAGAACACTGATCATTGTTATTATACCCCGAGAGATGAAAAAACACACCTGCGAAGACAAAACCTGGAAAACGAAAACAATATATACCCATCCATTCACACTGAATTTAATTATCACTGGTCAGGCCATGCCATTAATCCGTCATCATTACGAGTCGGCCTTTCAAGGACATAAACATCCTGCACGCGTTAATCTCGAGATTAATGTACCTACGACAAAAAAGCGAGCACGAGGAAAACGAAAGACCGGAAGATGTATAATATTAACTTTGTTAAAACACGAAGGCGTCATGGACTTCTGGACGCATGGCAACGTATGATGTGTAAATGAAAACGCGTGTGTGCTTTCATTAGACCAGAAATCTTGACAATGTTATGGTGCGTGATTATGGGGCTTGAAAATATGCCATGTTACAACAGTATTCAGAGTATTCAGTGAAACTCGCTTTTGCCCTTAGTATTTTTTAGAATCACAGCGCTGAGCTTCAACAGAATGCAGCGACTAAGCTAGAAATGTTATACTTGAAGGATGCCGCCAACCAATCAGCGCATTGTAGTAAATCAAGAGCTTTCCGATTTTTCCGATTTCCGTAAAGCGAGCAACGCACCGAATCAACATCACTGTCCATTTCAAGCACCCAGCGCCACGATCTTCAACACTCTCAAACTCGCCACGGCATCTTTTCGAACGCAAACGTCGACATGAGCGATTCATGAGACCGAATAGAAGACGCTGAACAAGGCGGCGGCAATGCAATGCGCAGTTTACTTGGCAACAACACGGACACGGACGCGTCTGTTTTATTGCAAAATCAATCGCACTTGTATCACGCTAACTCAACTAAGACGACCACCACGACAGTAAACACGACCAGCGAGCAAAATGATGCTCATGTCGCAAAAGAAACGCAGTTTTCGCGCGTGAATGACTATGTTTCCGTGTTCGCCTGGAAAATCGCAGCCGCCCGAGAAGTTTTATCGCGAGCCCTGCAACCTCTGAACTTTGTCGAGCTGAATAATAACTCGAAAAATAGTAGTGACCCTCAAAACGGTAACAGCCCAACGGCCCAAAACTCGAATTCAGAAATGCGTCCAATCAACAACGAGGACGTCAAGAATTGGCCGAACAATTTGAACGAAAATAATCATGAGCAGCCCTTTAACACGCATGGTTGGCAATTAATGACGGTTCAAGAAAAAGAACGCGACAGTCAAACTAACAGAAATAATCAAAACTTGCGGCTGTCCACAGTAAACCCCGGAAGTTTCTATTTCAATGGCATCGAAGAAACAACCACGAACGTCAACAACAAATTTCTGTCGGCAAAATACGCAAGTTTACAGTTTTGTTTTGTGGCGGCACTTTCAGCAGATCTCATCAGCTAAGTAACTTGTACCATTTACAAACCGCTACCATTAAAAAGTAACTTGTACAGTACCATTCACAAGCCTCTACCACATCAAATCCACACCGGAAAAAAATCTGCAGCATTCGCTAAATGTCCAAACACAACCAATTCATGTTTGAACTCGTTCGATTTCATCGGATGAGAAAACCCACTCGGCGTGTAATCGCAGGTTCGTTGCTTTTCAGTTGCAGTTGTTGGCGATCTCCAGCAGCAGCACAGCGTTGTTGAGCAGCACCACAGCGACCACCAGTTACACGCTGAGCGGCAGCGGCTCGAAGACGTTTGCCACGATCGACTCGCGATTCGACACGACCATGGCCATCCTGTTGACCGTGTTCATCTTGAACTGCTTCATGATCGTGCTCGCGTTCTGTTACTTCAATTCGAGGGGACCGTTCGCTTACTGCTGCTGTTGCACCGACTATTTCAGTGGCTGGGCGCAGGTTGGAATAGGTTTTTTTGGTTCTATGTATGAGCCGCTCCACCTCGCAGTTGAGTCGGCTGAACTGTGAAATCGAGATCGGCTGCGCTGATTGCTCGCGATGAAATAAAGTTTATTGTTTTGAAAATACTCTCGGTTTTCTCAAACGGCCACTGGTTTGCCGCTGGTTACTTGACAATCCGTCAGAAAATGCCTTCAAGCACAGGGAACATGAACGCCAAACCAAACACTCGTGTGAATGTGCACAATCACCACTTCCGTCACTGCCACAAGTTACTCCCTGCTCTCCCGTCACACAAGCACAGGGTCTACCGCAACAAATCGGCGGCAGCATCTACCGCCAGTGCCACACGATCTCCAGCTCGTTTCGAATGACCGTGCGCGAGATGCAGGACGCCGGCACCAGCACCAAGGCCTCGTGGCGTAGTCGGCTGTCGAGTCGACGCGAGAATCCCAGCAGCCATCGAAGCAGAAGCTTCAATTGCAAGCCAGACGCCAGCAATCAGCACAACCACAACAGCGCAAGCCGCATTGATCTGACCAGTCCCTTGCGAATACACACTGACAAAGTGGAGGAGTTTAGAGATGACAATCTGAAGGCGGCACACACGAACCGGCTCACTGTCGCCGCAGTCGTTTGAATTCGACTTTTCGGTTTTGGTGATGTACACAATTTTAATTCGCATGTGTTTTTCTCTGAAGCATTTCTGTTGCGCTGTTGTGTCCGTGTATACAAATGAAAAGTTCACAACCTCATTAACGAAACGGACTTGAAGTTGCAAATATATGAAGCAGACAAATACAAAACATCACATGAAAAACATGCAAAACACTGGAGTGACCGAAAGAAGCCAGCGAACGTGGGATCCAAAAACGAAACTGAACCACCCAATCGCCACCAGCGAAACAAACAAAGTTCAACTCATGAAGTGCAACGTGGCATGTAATAACGGCATAGCACACGGCATAGTACTTTACGGATTGATTTCAATCACCCAAAGCAAACAAAACTTGAGAACCATCAAAGAACACTGTGTGTGTGCTGTATGTTCTACTGGACGACGTAGTCCGTTTCCCCGTTGTCGACGTCGTCATCACGCTCCTCCAGCTGTCCGTCCTCGTCCATCTCCATCGTCTGATTGTATTCATCGGCCGACACGACCATCTCACGGGCGTACGAGTAGCCGGGCAGACCGGCGGTGCGAACCTGCACGCGGTTGCACTGCATTATTTATGAAGTAATAAACTGCGCTGATTTATGGTAAGTCAGTTGACAAAACAGCACGTGACATATCGAAACCATCAGACTAGTTCGCCTGGACGCTCAAAACAACGCAGTCAATCCCTGACGCTGATTGGCCGTGCAGAATTGACGCAAGTGCTTTGAACGACCGTACGTTCAATGCCCAACTCTCTCTCCACTACACTAACGACCACGGTTCGCTGCGCTGGCTGTGCCTGTTGACTGCCGCCGGCTGTCGATGAATCGATCGCCACTGGCATTCGAATCGTTGGCCTGCTCAAACCACGACTGAAAAAGGCAAGTGATTGCACATTTGCTTTGGTGTCTGTGACTCTGAATTGCAGTTCTAATGCAGCCGATCAGTTGGGATTCAATGCCGATAAAAGTGCAAAACGTCGACACCAACCACTCTGCAATTTCCTGGCAAATTTACCAATTTTGTAAAACAAAACGTAAGACGTAATCATACTCACAGGCAGTCAGATCATAGGCTTTCGAACTGGGCAGACTAACTGGTGCAACAATAACAGCAACAGACCAGCTACTCAGACCAATCAGCAGGTCAGATTCAAATGCCAGAGTAGACTGCACAAATATCACAGGCGTTGCGTTACTTTACAGTTTGATAGTGTGTAGCTTGCACCGTCGGTCTAGCTTTTCGAACTGACGGCAAGCCCAGCACGAAGAGGTCTCCGTTTACCGCAATATCAGCGGCCAATTCAATTTACACATATCAATCAAAAGACAGACACCAAAGCACGCCACGAACGACGCACATTTCGCTCAACGGCAGTCTGTGCATCAAGCGTTCGCGCTCCGTCTGCGTCGCTTGCAACGCGTCGTCGTCCGGCTGTGCGTAGTCGTGCTTGGACGCCTCCACCGTGCGCACGCCCACCTCGCTGGATTGAATGTGAGCGGGCAGTTGCTGTAGACTCGCTGAGGTCAGTGCGGACGAACTGCAATTGAGAGGGAAACGCAAACGGTGTTATGTGCTGATTGGCCGAGACTGCACTGGATTGTCACAAGTGCTCACTCGCACACAGCCAATCAGCATGTTAGATTTGAGGAACACATTCACTCAAGTCATTATCAGCTTAGTACGCAAGTGGGTTGGATGTGGCACCATCACTGATGAGGCCATCTGTCTTCTGCATCTGAGTTTGGCTAGGCGGAAGTGCAGAAAACCGCCATGTAACTTGATTGAATTTAGTCTCAAAGTTTAGACAGCGCGGTTTTGAGCATTCAACTGTTCAACACAGTGATTCTCTGCAACAACGCAATCAGCGCGTCTGCTTGAAATCATTCACTCGAGTGCCACCAACGTTTCGCTTGCTGAGCGATGCGTGCCTGCCAAAATTTCGCCTAGTTCATCAATCGGCTCTTGTTCGCTGTCTGCTGCTGCCGAGGCCAGCAAACCTGCAACGTGCTACACAGTAAAGTACAGTCGGCGTGCGTTCGATTGCGGCCCATTAGTTAGCGGCCGAAGCATTGCGGCCTGAAGGGTTGCGGCCTGAAGGATTGCGGCCTAGGACGATTGCGACCTGAAGGATTGCGGCCTGGACGATTGCGGCCTGAAGGATTGCGGCCTGGGACGATTGCGGCCCGGGACGATTGCGGCCTGGGACAATTGCGGCCTGGGACGATTGCGGCCTGGGACGATTGCGGCCCACGAAATTTTAAAGCGTTGTCATTGTCTTTGTCGCACACAACTGGTTGTGTTATTCTCGCACACGAGTTTTCAATATTTTTTTTCAAAAAAGTTGTTTTTTGTTTATTCATTAGTAATTATGTTTTTCTTAGAACCCCAAATCGAAATCTTCCATGCTCAACTTTCCTTGTCGCCGAGCAGAGCTATATTTCATCTGAGCCTTTTTTGTTTAATTGGTTATTAAAGTTTTAAACTACCAATTAATTACTTAAAATTGAACCAACAAAAAATTCCAATTAAAATTTAAAAAAAACTGTACTTTCTTAGGAAAATATCTAGATATCTGAAAATCTTTTTTTGTCTCGAGTCCTCAGGCAGAGACCTCACCTAGGGTTGTTGAAAAAAACAAAAATCGTCATTTTTTAATTGAAAAAAATTCAGAAATTAAAGTTGTGCTGAATCAACCAGGGAATTCGAAGAACCACATTTGATGTGCAAGCGCCTCCCGAATGACTCCCGAAAACTTTTCAGATTTTGTTTGGGTGACCTCATTTACCCATTTTCCAAATTGTTACCATGCCTCTTTTTGTGTTTTGACCCCCAAAACGTCACTAATTGTCTCCAGCTCAAGTGAAAACACACATACCGGGTTGAAATTCGATCAATTCTGATGATGGCGCGACGACACAACACGAAACAGCAACCAGACAACGTGGCGCTTGCAAACGGAGCAGCTCGGACGCTCAGAAATCAGATTGCAAGGCGAATTGTCACCTTATCTGCATCGGAAATGTAAGCCAAGCTGTGGAACGCTCAAACTCATCGCCGAAGTTGTCGAAGCCTAAAATCAGTAGACAAAACGGTCCAAAATCGACTACTGACGGTTTTACGAGGTAATATAAAAAAAATTGTTGAACTTTCAAATTGTGCCAAAATTAAGGTTTTCAGAGCATATTAGAGGAAAAATTTCGAATTTTTTTAATCGGCATTTTTTAATCACATAAAAAATTTCGATTTTTGTTTAACAACCTTAACCCCACGCACAGCATTTGTTTCAAATCAAACCTCCAGAATCTTGGATTTTCAAACATAGGGATTCGGACAACAAACAACAACAATTCATTTCAATTCAATTCCATTTCAGTTCAATTTCCATTCAATTCAATTTATTTTATTGCTAACAGCGGCGCAAATATTGGCGCAAATATCAACGATCGATTCGACGCAAACGCAGCAGACACGACGACGACGATGGCTTAAACCATTGTTGTTCCAGAGCAGGGGTGTTGGGGGGGGCGATATAGATGGCTGGAGCAAATTTTCTAGACAGATAGAAATTGACCTGGAAAGGTGACAAAGCATGAAAACTTTGCGGGCCGCAATCGTCCCAGGCCGCAATCGTCCCGGGCCGCAATCGTCCCGGGCCGCAATCGTCCCAGGCCGCAATCGTCCCAGGCCGCTATCGTTCAGGCCGCTATCGTCCAGGCCGCTATCGTCCAGGCCGCTATGCTTCGGCCGCAATCGTCCAGGCCGCAATCCTTCAGGCCGCTACGCTTCGGCCGCAATCGTCCAGGCCGCAATCTCTTGGGCCGCAAAAGTACATTTGCCGTACAGTCAAACTCTGAATTATACGCAATCGGCTGATTGGTTGGTGATCGGATCGGGTAATACATGCATCTCTGCAAACCAAACTCCGCCCACACCGCAGTACCTACACTGCAAGCATGCATCACGTGGCTGCCAACCAATCAGCTGATTAGCTATAATTTAGAGTTCGACTGTAAGTTGATTGGTTGCATTTGAAGCAATGTCAGCTTCAGTGAATAAGTGATTATTACCTCAATACATTGATGTTGTTCGAATTGCAAATTATGCTGTTTGATCCCCTTGTCAAAAAAGAAAATGATACAAACGCAAGGAATAACACGGTGCGGGGTCAACTCCGGCCCACGCATTTCCGGCCCACGCATTAGCGTCCCGACATTTCCGGCCCACCCATTACCGGCCCACCCATTACCGTCCCACCCATTACCGGCCCGACATTTCCGGCCCACTCATTTCCGGCCCACTTATTTCCGGCCCGCCCATTACCGGCCCAGCCCAATAATCAGTTCTTCCTTCGCTGTATTTCGCCACGGACAACGAAAATAAACTGAAACTGCACTCTAAACTGTACTACCTGCTCACCGACATGCTTTTAACAAAAATATTTAAATTTTTCATTTCGGTTTTAGTTTTCATTTCGCTCCGATTTGTTCCTGACATTGGAAAAAATGTCTCAGTTTAAATTTCGTCGATGAATCAGTTGTGTTTTTATTTATTGCTTTGTTCCGATTGATCAATTTTGATGACAACAACACATGGGTCGACAAAAATAAGAGCTTTCGAACCGCGCTGACGCGCTGAGTTCGAATTTTGCATTGAACACAGAGACAAATTCAATCATTTTAATCCTTAAGATTAGCAAAAACTTTTATGAAAATTGCCCCTCTAACCAAATTTGGACATGTGGATCAGTGGATCCACAACCAGGTCGTGTTTCCTAATCCTAATCATTCCTAATCCTAAACCTAATCCTAATCCTAAGCCAAGCTTTTTTGATAAGGTGAAAATGATCAATTTATGCTTTTGCATTTTTTCATTCCTGTGTTATAGGGCAGGGGCGGGCACCGCTACAGCACATGCACATCTCTTAATATTGATGCATCACGAAAAAATCCGATTGAAAAAAGAATTTAAAAAATCGAACCCTAGTTCAAAGTGTAACCGCCTGATCAATGTGAGTTTCCTAATGAAATATAGCAGTGGGTGGTAGTTGAAGTCACTGAAGCGAATTATTGGGCTGGGCCGGTAATGGGTGGGCCGGAAATGCGTGGGACGCAAATGAACGGGGCCGGTAATGGGTGGGCCGGAAATGAGTGGGCCGGAAATGAGTGGGCCGGAAATGTTGGGCCGGAAATGCGTGGGCCGGAAATAACGGGACGCAAATGAACGCACACCGGAATAACACAAACCGGCGTTTATCTTGTCAACGTAATGACGCAATGCTGGTGGCAGATACGATTTCACTTTCTCGATGTTCTCCTCCGGTATTTGTCCGTTCTCAACGCCGTACGACAGGCCCAACCGTTTCAACACCTCGATGTCGTCGTGTATCGCAAACGATTGATCGAAATTGAACAGGTACTCCGTTCTGAAGATTGGCAGTAAAAGATTGCATGAACTTGTGGTAAAAGCGAAATCTCAAATTTTGTCAAGTTGCGGCGCTCGAATTGTTGAATATCAGTCGCAACTAATCAACTACCGTCAAACTGTGGAGCAAAAACCATTTGCGCAATCTAATAATTTTAAATTTGACACGGTTACTGCGAAAGCCCATCTAGCACGATATCGACCGCAAATCAAACTGCGAAGGCTGACTTGTCATGCGAAATGCTGCAGTCGATGACCGTTGATTTGTCGGTGCTCACAATGATATAGGGCAGGTGCAGCTGCGTGTTGTGCGGCGGGCGCCCGTGGCAACGCTCGTGCTCGCGGTTGCGCTCCACCAACGCCTTGTACGTCACCAACTGCAAGCCGCATTGCCGCTTTAGGGCACGAACAAGATTCGCTGTTTCTTGCCTCTTTTCATCTTCAACGATCAATCACAATTGAAACAGTCTGACATCCTGATTGGGTTTTAGTTCAAACACAGTAAACCCAGTTGCACTGATGTTCTGGACGATATGACGAAAACATCGTTTTCGCTGTCCGCTGAGCTTGATTGATCACGATTGGCTCTGAACTGGCTAAGTTACCGTTCAAAATGGAAAAGACAAACTGTCTGCATCTGATGTTGGTCTGGTCGACCGTCGACCTGCGAACTGTCGTGCAACTTTGAAATCGCACGACGCAGCCAATCTGTAGATCGAAGTTGTCAACACTTCAGCGACCACAAAACTACACCAGTTCACACCTGTACAATCAGCTCGTGCAGCTGTTCGGTTTTCTGTTTGATTCGTTCCGTTCGTTTTTCCTTCTCCTTCTGCAGCAGCTCGCACTGCTGAAAACCAACGAACAATGAGAGTGCCAGGAGGGTGTTGTTACTAGTTTTGAATGGTTTTGCGCAGAAAAACAAAAAAACCAAAGAGAACCTGAGCACTGGACGTTGGCAGGCCCACCCAGCGGATCTCCTTTTTCTCCTTTTCGATGATGTTCATTGCCATGAGCACGTTCAGCGCATCGTACACGCGGCGACGGATGTTCTTCATGTCATATTGTTGTTTCTCCTGAATTTTATTCACTTTCGGCGTCAGTTTCCGCAAAAAGAAATATGAAAATCATGAAAGTAAAATCAGAAACGCAATTAATTCATTGCAAACTAACCTGATCGCCAGGCGGAAGCGTGAGCGAGTCAAAGTAATCCTGCACAAGTTCGTCAGCGACCTGTCAAGCAAACGCACGTGCACTTGAGTTTCAGGCGAAAAGCATCCCAATTTTCAAACTCTGCTTCTGAACACTCCATGACCAACCTCGTTGTACGTCGTTCGTCCTTTCTCCTTGACCTTCTCGCAGACTTTTGTGCTGAAATGCCGCAAGCCCTTCGATTTATCGGCCGTTCGCGGCGCGGATCGACGCATCATCGCACTGCATTAACAAATTTGTCAAGATCATGACTGAATACAATTCATATCTACAAGTTTCGACAGTTTTGTTGGAAAAAACACAGAAAAACAAAAGACAAGCGACTACAGTTGAGTTGTAATGTAGAGCGCAACAATCATCACGTTGATCGGCTGCTTTTGAATAGAGCTCACCAACGGGTCCAACCAGTCGCCAATCAACAGCACGCACACACGCCAGATTCAAATGTGCAAACGAACACACAAAACGCCTGCTTCACAGTTGACTTTCTTTGCAGCTCACCCGTAATCGAGGTATCTCGGCGCGGCGCTGGGTGCGCTTGCAAAGCCGTGCTGCTGCTGCTGTCTCGTGGGCGGCATCATGTAGCGCACCTGTGTCGGCGTCACCGTGCCCACGGCGCCACCAGCCGGCAGCACTGGAATCGCTCGATGAGCCTGCAAAGCACACAACACGGACAAAACGCTCAGTTTGGTGTGGTGGTGTGGGATGTCACAACCGATAGAACCGCCTTTTTTCGTGAAAGTATTTTTTCGGTTTCTTTCCAGTGCAGAGCAGCACAGAAAGGTACACTTCAAGTAGCGAGAGAGTGGCGATTTACTGTACTGGAGAACAACCAAGATTACAGGAAAAGGATCACATTATATAGTATATCACGGATAATTACACACAATTACAGCTAGATAATTACGATAATCGCCCATCATCAACTGTACCCAGCGAAAACTCAATGATCAATCGACTGTCTGAAGGAAGTGTTTGACAGACCAATGAAGGAAGTTCGTAAGTGTGAACGTTGGCGTGCGCGTGAGGTTTCAAATAAATTGGGAATTGAAATTTCTTTTTTTGCTGACCCAGAAGGTTGTTTTTGAATCTCAACTGAACTGACCAACGTTCGCTGTATCGTCAACGGCTGTGCCGCTTGTTGCCCGACTGCACTCTGCACATTCTGTCTTTGCACCACCTGAATGATTCTTTGCGGTTGATGCGCAGATGCAGATGCAGCGACGGCACGAGGAGGAGCGATCGACGCTGCTGCTGTCGTCGCCGTGCTGTTCATCACTGCTGTCGCTGGCTTCGTGTCCATTTTACAACTGCGTACAACTGCAAAACATGACGATCAAAGAAAGAATGAATGAGGAGCGTTTTATCACGGCGCAGTAAATTGCAGAATTTCATTTCAAACCGCCAACCGGCGCTGACGCGAACAGAAAACGAAATGTGTTTTACCACGATGTGGATCCACATGCTGAAAAATCCAAATTGACGTCGTCGGAGGCTAATTTTTTGCTAATTTTAAGAACCAAAAACAGCTTTATTTTATTCTGAAAATGCCATATTCGAATTCAGCGCGTCAGCGCGGTTCCGAATGCACCTCTTTTTGAGATTTTTCTCCGGCATTTTGAAATTTTTTTAACTAATCAAAAAAATTTTTCAAAGAAACTTTAGTTTTAAGAAAAAAATCAGAATTTTCACTTTTTTCCGAACCCTAGGTTTGGCACAATTTTTGGAATGTTCAACAAAAATTTTCTTTGATATTACCTTGCAAAAAGGTCAGCGCAGTCGCTTTTGATTTGAACCGTTCTACCGGTTGATGTTAGGCTTGAACAACTTCTGGGATGAAGCCTTTGAATGAACGTCGCAGCTTAATATTTCCGTCCGATCCGATGCAGCTCTGAAACTGGAACAACTACAACTGTGCCTCCCTCTCGTAATGCATCATTATTAAAACAGCTGCATCTGCAGTTCCGGTGCTCCTCCTCCATAACACAGGAAAGAAAAAAATGCAAAAACTAAATTGATCATTTTCACCTTATCAAAAAGGCTTGGCTTAGGATTAGGTTTAGGATTAGGAACCTACAACGACTCAATACAAGCAACCTCAGATCAAAAATCAAAAAAATCACTTTTAAGAATGTATACAAATCCCTCCCTCTTACATGCCCTTTCATTTTTTTCAAAACCCGGAAAATGAGCGCGTGAAAGCAACGTGACGTTTCAACGTTTTCTCTTGCTCTTGCTAAGGCAATGAAGCGCGCATTCACACTTTTTTTGCACTTGCATTTGGTTCGCGGCAACCAGCAGCGAGCAAACAGCAACAGCACTGTTTTTTTCTTTATAAAAGTAGCCGTTTCCCTGGCGCTTCTTCGCGCTACTAGGGTTGTTAAACAAAAATCGAAGTTTTTTTTTAAATTAAAAAAAAGCCAAATTTTCCTCCAATATGTTCTGAAAACCTCAAATTTGGCAAAATTTTTCGAAAGTTCAACAAAAATTTTCTTTGATAATACCTCGTAAAACCGTCAGCAGTCGATTTTGGACCGTTTTACCGACTGATTTTAGACTTCGACAACATCTGCGATGAAGTTTTTGAGTGTCCCAAAGCTTGGCCTACCATTTCCGATGCAGATAAGGTGACGATTCGTCTCGCAGAGCGTCCGATTGTGCTCGCTGCTCCGTTTGCAAGCGCTACGTTGTCTGGTTGCTGCTTCGTGTCGTGTCGTCGCGACATCATCAGAAGAATTGATCGAATTTCAAGGCGGTATGTTCGTCTTTACTTTAGCATTAGATTAGCTGGGGACAATTACTGACGTTTTGGAGGTCAAAACACAAGAAGAGGCATGGTGACGGTTTGGAAAAGGGGTAATTGAGGTCACCAAAACAAAATCTGCAAAGTCCCGTCATACGGGAGTCATTCGGGAGGCGCTTGCATATCATATGTGGTTCTTCGGACTCCCTGATTGATTTAGCACAACATTGATTTTTGAATTTTTTTATTAAAAAAACAAAAATGACGATTTTGTTTTTTTTAACAACCCTACGCGCTGCACGTTTTGCCAAAAAAGAACGCTGCCAGACTAGGGTTAGGGGGAAAAAAAATCCGGATTTTTTTTTAAATTAAAAAAAAAATTTAAAAAAAAATTTTTTTTTACAAGTTAGGTTTGTTCGAAGCGTCTCGTCGAGCTGAGTTCATCTAGACTATTTTCAGAACGATCCGGAAAACTATAAGAGCGAAAATCGTGTTTTATTGAAATTATGTCCATTTCATAGAGGGAAAGTTGCATTTTCAACAGTAAAACAGGACAATTTTCGACGTGTACTTGAATATTGAACCGTTCTTAGTTGTTCCTCTTTAGAAAATTACCAAAATTTGACTGTGTTCAAAAATTCCTGTTTGCTGTAGCTAAGTCGGCAACCCCTGTCGACCCGGTCGCCCCCCCCCCCCAAGACACTTACTTTCAGGTTCAACCAGCTATGCTATCTGCCACATGGCGAGAGCCCACTCTTCAAATCATGGTATCGAAAACACGTACCATGATGTCGCGATCACGTTGCGGGCAACTGACAGACGCAAGTTTAACACGTTAGTTTAGCTCAGCACGCAAGTTTTAACATGTGGCCATGTTATCGGGCATCTGAAAAACGGTCGTGTGATGTGGTATTAACCAACATCTCCGCTCCAATTGTTTAACAATATATCGCACAACTCCATTGTAGACCTATAACATACGCCAATCAACAAAATATCATGTTCATCTCATGGCCTACCACCGACTGAAAAAACATGTTCTAAGTTGCAAGAAAACGATTTCTGAAACGATATTTCAATTCAGTTAAGTCATTTCAACGCTAAAAATTGACTCTAGAAGTCATCCAAATCGAAAAACATGGAGTACGTCGGTCAAAATGACCAAATAATGACATGTACCTAAGCACACAAAGAAGTTGGGAAGAAAATTTGGTTTGAACTTTCAAAAAATTATGCCATAAATCGAATTTTCAGAGCAAAGTAGAAGAAAAATTTTTCAAATTTTTTTTAAGTTTGAAAAAAAAAATCCAAATTTAAAAAAAAAAACGAAAAAAAATAAAAAAAATTTTTTTTTTCAAAGCCCCTAACTAGGGTTGTTAAACAAAAATGAATTTTTTTTTTTTTTAAAGTGATTAAAAAAAACAAAAATGCCGATTTTTTTTTAAAAAAAAATTCGAAAAATTTTCCTCTAAAATTTTTTTTTTTTTTTTTTTTTTTTTTTTTTGCTCTGAAAACCTCAATTTTGGCACAATTTTTCGAAAGTTCAACAAAAATTTTCTTTGATTATACCTCGTAAAACCTTTAGCAGTCGATTTTGGGCCGTTTTACCGACTGATTTTAGGCTTAGACAACATCTGCGATGAAGTTTTTGAGCGTCCCAAAGCTTAGCCTACCATTTCCGATGCAGATAAGGTGACGATTCGCCTCGCAGAGCGTCCGATTGTGCTCGCTGCTCCGTTTGCAAGCGCTACGTTGTCTGGTTGCTGCTTCGTGTCGTGTCGTCGCGACACCATCAGAAGAATTGATCGAATTTCAAGGCGGTATGTTTGTCTTCACTTTAGCATTAGCTTAGCTGGGGTCGGGGACAATTAGTGACGTTTTGGAGGTCAAAACACAAGAAGAGGCATGGTGACGGTTTGGAAAAGGGGTAATTGAGGTCACCAAAACAAAATCTGCAAAGTTCCGCCATACGGGAGTCATTCGGGAGGCGCTTGCATATCATATGTGGTTCTTCGGACTCCCTGATTGATTTAGCACAACTTTGATTTTTGAAATTTAAAAAAAAAAAATTTAAAAAAAAAACAAAAAATGACGATTTTTGTTTTTTTAACAACCCTACCCCTAACCCTATGCCAGACACTCTCGGTCTCGATACGACTTCTTGAAAAAATTGCGTCATTTTTGTGTGCAAATGGTAAACTATCCTTGTTGTTTTTTGATCCTACTTAAATCGTGATTTTTTAATTACTTAAAACACGAATTTTTTAGATTATCATCAAAATTGGAATCTGAAAATGCGTTTAAGACATTTTTCTCCACGGAAAGTGACTTCATGATTTTTTGACCAGAGTTTCGTGTGCACTTTGTTTTTGGCAGAAGTTTTTTGACAATTTATACTTTTAGGTCAAAGATCGACGAGCAAATTTCAGATACCGACAGAAGCTTCTGCAACTGCAATTTGTTTTACAATGTCACACATACAGAAAGCACAACCGTCATGAATTCTGGACTGGATTGGACTGAACGGGAGTGAAAAATGATCGAAAATGAATTCCGATAATCAAATCCGGCCACTGAATTTTTGGTGTTATCATCCGCCGCCGCCGATTCATGGGAGAGGGAGACACAATCATAACAATGGAAATGATTTCAGTCATCGACGAAGAAACAATGGCAGTTCAAATTTTCCTCAACTAAAACCAATCTGTAACAATCTAAGTTATCAAAATTTGCATTATCAACGTCGTCCTGCCCTCCTGTCGAACTCGAAACAGAAACAAGCTCACTTTGAAACAAACCGTCAAACAATCGCTCCTGCAGTTGACCATGGGCGTAGGCAGGAAGAACAGGTTTGTGTATTGTGGATTTTTTCAAACGTGTCCGGACTAAAATGACGTCATTCGCTTTAAAAACGCCCGTTTGTCGAAGTACAGGCACTAAAATGTCACTTTGATGTGACTACTGACTGATTCGACATTTGCCATTTGTTTACGTGAGGATACCGGCTAAACTAAAAGTCTGGTTTGCTGTGAACGGCAAGCGCATGTTTGGCGGCACATGACGTCATTTCAATGGGAAACGTTTAAAAATAGGTCATACTAATTTGGCAAAAAATGTAGCATTTTTTTTTATTTAATTATACGCGCGCCGGTTCCGGAAACCCGAAGGTACCAAACTCCGGCGGAGACGGGCAATACTGCCCCGAGCCCAATTTTACCCTCGGCTCAGGAGGGAATAGACCATTAGATGTTCGTTGGTCACTCTAATTTTCCACCAGTATGTCTTGTCCACAGCGAGGTTCAAACCCGGTACCTACAGAACTGTAGGCCGAAGTTCTACCGCTACGCCACGGACGCGACAAAGGACAGCATGGAAAGGACAAAAACGATTAACGATGTCAAAAAACTTTTAGTTTCAAAAAAATCGAAAAAACGTTCACATTCACGTCAGTAAAACTTTTGCGAATTTTTAGTTGAACGACGGAACTATTTTGTGCGAGTGGTTGCCCGAGGAACTTGCCATAATCAACGGTCCAATTGAGCGGCTGCATGACTTCGAGCGTATCTGCGTGTACAATTTGTTGCACGACCCTGAAGATCAGGGCAACGTGGTGGGTGTTTTGGTGCCGGGCGTGGTGCCGATGCTAACAGTGACCAACGTGAAACACTGGCAACCGTGCGATTTGAAAGCCAAACTTGAGAATGTACGTTTGTTGGGTTTTTGTCTTTAAAATGGTTGCTTTGCATGTTCAACTTGATTTTCACTTCCAACGTTTTGACGGAACGAGTGAATAGAAAAAAGCACGCAACACATTTGCTTGATACAAGCAATGCTTGTGGCATTGTGTCTGTGTATTCTTGTCAGCTCCCATCGTTCGCCACAGGTATGTTTCTTCAGACGGACAGGTTTATTTAACAAAAAAGAAAAAACGCGACTTAATTAAACGTGCGTCACAGTTATGTTTTCAAGGTTTGAACTGTCTTTGTGGCAGGACTACGAGTCTTCGGGCAGCCTTGCGATGGAGTGCACCATTCGTGCGTACGCAACGCACTGCAGGCGGCAGCGATCGACGCCGAATTTCCAGCGTTTCGACCTGATCATCACGAAGCGAGCGCTCTGTCGGCTGTTCCGATGTTGCGCCAACGAGATTATTTGTGCGCGGTCATTTGCATCCCACTCATTTGCGGCCCACCAATTAGCGTCCAGACATTAGCGGCCCATGCCAACAATTTCGAAAAACGACTAAAACACTAGCTTCCAAAATAACGTTCACGTGTCACACACAACCCACAGTCGAACTCTAAATTATGGACAATCAACTAATTGGCGCTGCACATGGACATGACACATGCTTTCTGTGCAGGCATTGCTGTGGAGGCGGAGTTTGGTTTGCACAGAAAGCATGCATCACGTGCGTTGCCAACCAATCAGCTGAGTGCCTATGATTCAGAGTTCAGCTGTAAACTGAAAAACGGTTGACGCGTTTGCTAATGCGGCACTTTTTTACAATGCGCAGTCCGCAATAAAATTGTCGGTATTCACGAAGTGGTCGGTCGCTGCTGCTCTGCTGAAAAATGCGCGCTTTATTGCCGCAACGTTTTATATTGGCAGTGAATCAGTGAAGATGCAAACCGTTGCGTGAAACTTTTTTGTCAGTTTCTTGCAGAATACGTTAAGTTTGGCTGAATTCAAATTGCCGTACACTAGCCGTGAAACATTTTCTCTATCTGTGCGAGCAAACGCATATTGGGACACGTTTAATGAGAATGCTAATACACTGAGAACGGCTACTCAATAAATTGGCATTTTCACGATTTTGTTGAGCTCCTGTACCACAACAGAAAGTCACGCTACGCACCGATCATTGTGCTGCGTGCAAAATGCTCGCCTTGTTGAGTATCATATAATTTTGTTGAGTAGGCTTCTCAGCGTGTGGGCGTTCCCAGCGTATAAATGCGCGAAACACGTTTTCATTGCTGATTTGTGCACAGCGGTGTCGTCTCGAGCGCACCGTTTTCGCAATCACTACACGTTGGTGGTGCAGCGCGTCGGTCGCACCTTACTAATTGACCGTGATGCCGAGGACGAACAGCGCACGGGCAAAGCGAAATTGCTCAACGACTTTTATCACCATTTAACTGCAGTAAGTAGATCGTTCAAGAATGTTGTTTGCAAAAAAGCACATCGATTGAGCTCAAAATCACGCAACAGAACAAGGCGAAATTGAGAAAATGCAAATTTATTTTGCTCGTTTCTGTCATCAATACCGAAAGCATTTTATATGTCAAAAACAGTTTCTTTTTTGTTTGTTTTTCAGTTAAAAATCACGAGAACCAGCAGAGTTGCTTTCGTGCAAATGCTGTGTGTTGCATTGCAGACGCCTGGCGGATTGTCAAGTGCACATGAGCTTGTGTCGTATCGGCTTGGACGGCTGAATCTGCTTGTCACCACTGCCGTCAATGTGGCCGACTATCCACGCCAAGTCCATGACGCACACGCGCAAGAACGTTAGTTTTCTCGTTGAAAACGTTTTGATGATGATGATGTTGTAGTGAGCAGCATTCGCGTGCGGACAACCGGGCGACAAACAAACGTACGGAATGGCCGAGTAAACATGGCAGCTTTTCTCAGGGTGCAAGGAGCGCGCGAAATTTGAACGATAGAAAAAAGACGTTCAAAAAAACTCAGTTGTGTGTAGAGTTGGTAAAAAACCGGTTTTTTATATTGCCAGGAAAAAAACCGGTTTCTTTTCCGTTTTAAAACCGTTTTAAAACCATAAAAAACCGAATGCTTCCCACCTCCTAAACTTTTCAGAACTTGGCATCTTGAACTCAAAATAGGAAATACATCAAAATTAGTGATTTTGAGCAGCGTAAAATGCTGTTTTCGGGCATACAACCGACCCAATATGCTGTTTTTGCCACCAAATGCTACCCAATTTTTTGTTTCAAATCAAATTAATTTCGCTTTTATTGGTTTCCAGGGCAGCACGTTCAATAAATTGAAAACAAAGACTGGGCAGTGACCGTGTAGGTGTGGGGAGCGGGGAGGGACGGTTGCAAGGAGACCGGATAGCTGACCCCGATTAGGGGGCGAGATTTGCAGAACTGCAAAGTGAAACCGGTGGCGGATTGCGTTTGAAAAATACATTTCATCAGTTACCCTTTGCAGATCGACAACATCGTCAGTCAGTCTGCATATGCACTTAGTTTAGCATCACCTTGTCTTCATTGTATTTCACTTGACCCTTGACACAAAAGCTTCTGCAAAATGATGCTTCACCAGTTCAGTTTGACACAGTTCACTGCACCGTTTTTTCAAAAATATAACTTTACATTTTATCAATCAAACGAAGAGTTGTGATTTTTGACCACGAAGTTTGAAAATTTTTAAGGTAAAAAACCGGTTCTTTATTTTTTCAAGAAAAAAACTGGAAAAAAACCGGTTTTAAAACGGAAAAGAAACCGGTTTTTTTTCCTGTGCCAACCCTAATTGTGTGTCAAATTAGACGTGTGTTTTTTAAACCAATTGATTCTTCGTGCTATTCTGTTAATTCTTCCTGTCTTGCACACACGATTGGGAATTATCTTTGGCATTCTTTAAAAAGACAACTCCTATTCTGCTACTAATCTCGTCTTAGAGAAGAGACAATACAAAGACTGCCTTATTTATTCGGCCATGCATTGTACTTTACACTCGGCCACTAAATTCAGTTGGTACACTTTTTCCCGTCTTCCAACACCGCACCTGAACGCGAGCGGCGACTCAAACAGCTGAAAATGACGTTCACGTGTCACACATGGCCACAGTCGAACTCTAAACTGTAGGCAGTCAGCTTATTGGTCGGTGATGCAGATGCCTTCAATGCAGGCGTTGCTGCGGAGGCGGTCTGTCCTGCTCACAAAGCGTGCGGCACGTGATGCGCAACCCGTCAACCGACTGTCTATCATTTAGAGTTCGACTGTGTAACGCATTTGCCAGCACCGCCAACTGAACGGGCCCGTTTTCTCAGTGACTGCATTCAATCAGTGAGCTGTGACTGTTTGTTGTGCAGCTGTCAGCTGGAATCTAACGAACGCTGACGCTGCGTTCGAGCGCCTGCTGCCGCCTGGCGAGGCGACTGTGTCCGCCTGGTACGCCGCGTGCGCACGCTCGGTGCACGCACGGACGTTCGAGCAGGTGGAGGCCACCACGCGATCGACATACATCAACAGAATAGTCACAGGCAAAGTTGCACATGCGAGTGAACGTCGACATGCACCATCGGCTGATTGGCTGCGTTCGAAATGCGCTCACTTGATTCGGCCAAGCAGCACGATGCAACCAATAAATATTTCAAATGCAAACGCCAGAATCCACGTATGCAGAACAGATCAAGAACACGATAGATTTGACTGGTGTGCCAGGTTTCATGTTGCGCACCGGCACGCCCAGTCGCGAATTCCTAGATTTTTTTGGTTCTGCAGACGTGAAAAGGAAAATGGTTTCACGCCTGACGCGGCAATTCAAAAAAGCTTTAATGACTCAGCCTATCTCAGAGACTCGGCTCACTTCACCAACAATTTTGAATTCGGTCGTCAAGCACCAAACTGCGCTTTCCCATCGATGCGCGCAGTGAGTCCATGCGCCCGAAGAAAAACTAAATAACATATCCACGTGACGTGATCTGCATTACGAAACCACCAACCAATCAGCTGGTTGGACATGTTATTGAGTTAGACTGTCAGAAAGTATGCATGCACGTGATCAACAACCAGTCAGCTAGTTGCCTATATTAGCGAGATAGACTGTAGGCATGCTGTGGCAACGCGTGTTTTGCAGATGGCGGTCACCTGCCGAACCTGCTGTTCTGCGGCGCGAGGCGTCTTTTGGTCGGCGTGCACAGCAACAGCCACTGCGATCACGTGCTCGAGCACTCCGTCGACAGTCTCATCGACCAGCGTCTGATGTTCGGACGCACGTCGCATAAAATTGTGCTCGCTAAAATGGCCGTACTCCTTGAAGAGGTGGCACGCATCGTGCGAGAGGTCGGTGCTGTGGTCGTTTATTGCTCGAAACCGACATTTTAGACATGCGCAAAAAATGTTCTGACCATAATTACTGACCAAGTTGGCTAGTTTTTTTTGTTACAGCAGATGTTCGCTCCGTTTTTATTTTTGCTGGTTGATTGAATGGTTTGCCCTGTTTAAAAACACACAGAGAAACACTGAAAGTAATTACGAGAATTACAGAAAACAGTTGCTCAATCCCATGAGGGTTTAACAAAAAGACAGTGGTTTTCTTTCATTGCGATTAGGGTTGGCACAGGAAAAAAAACCGGTTTCTTTTCCGTTTTAAAACCGGTTTTTTTTCAGTTTTTTTCTTGAAAAAATAAAGAACCGGTTTTTTACTTTAAAAATTTTTAAACTTTGTGGTCAAAAATCACAATTCGTCGTTTGATTGATAAAATGTAAAATTATATTTTTGAAAAAAAACGGTGCAGTGAACTGTGTCGAACTGAACTGGTGAAGCATCATTTTGCAGAACTTTTGTGGCAAGGGTCAAGTGAAATACAATGAAGATAAGGTGACTGCTAAACCAAGTGCATATGCAGACTAACTGACGATGTTGTCGATTTGCAAACGGTAACTGATGAAATGTTATTTTTCGAACGTAATCCGCTACCGGTTTCACTTTGCAGCTCTGCAAATCTCGCCCCTATCCGGTCTCCTTGCAACAGTCCCTCCCCGCTCCCCACACCTACGCGGTCACTGCCCAGTCTTTGTTTTCAATTTATTGAACGTGCTGCCCTGGAAACCAATAAAAGCGAAATTGATTTGATTTGAAACAAAAAATTGGGTAGCATTGGGTGGCAAAAATAGCAAATTGGGTCGGTTGTATGCATTTACGATTTACGGTGTAAATTTTACGAAAACAGCATTTTACGGTGCTCAAAATTACTAATTTTGATGTATTTCCTGTTTTGAGTTCAAGATGCCAAGTTCTGGAAAGTTTAGAAGCTGGGAAGCATTCGGTTTTTTATGGTTTTAAAACGGTTTTAAAACGGAAAAGAAACCGGTTTTTTTTCTGGCAATATAAAAAACCGGTTTTTTACCAACTCTAATTGCGATGTACAGGGTGTCCCAAAAAAACAACAAAAGTAAATGGCTCGTGCTGCCGACTGGTTGCTCCTGAAGCCGTGAAATTTGAAACACTTTTAAAAATAAAGAACACATTTTGTGTGTCCAAATTTTATCCCGAAATTCCATTTTTTTCAATAATAGTTTAGCAGAAATGCGTAAAAACACAAAAATCACTTAACTTCAGCATTTTGACTCTGGATAATCATTGTTGTCGTCTTCGAGATTCACATATGGCAGTGGCGCAAGTTCATCTTCAGCTTCGTCTTTATTGATGTCATCAGATTTATCCTATCGACCCTTTAGTTTCACTTTTTTCAGCTGCTCAATGTCGTTTTCATTGTTCTCAATGATTGCCGACATTCGGTGTTCGAAATTGATGAGCAATTCTGGTGCAGCGCCCGATCATCGTTGATTTTTTGCACACCACTGCGAATTTTGGTTTTAAAATTGTCGAAAATGTTGGGCACCGAACGGTACACAATTTCCTTCATGTGCCCCAAACCCATAAGTCAAGAGGAAAATTGAAACAAGTGCGCGAGTGGCTGTCGGCGTCGTTCGGTGACCACTGGATCGGCCGCATGGGCAGAATTGAATGGCCCGAGAGGAGTCCGGACATGAAGCTTTTGACTTATGCGTTTGGGGGCATCTAACGGTTAATGTGGGACATTTTCGGCGCTTACCACTGCAGCGGTGTGCAAAAAAATCATCGATGATCGGGCGCTGCACAGAAAGTGATCATCAGTTTCAAACATCGAATGTCGTCGTTCATTAAGAATAATGGAAAACACATTGAGCAGCCGAGAAAAAAGAAACTGAACAACCGTGAGCATAAACATGTGTTTGATAAAATTTGAACACACAAAATATGTTCCTTTGTTCTAAAAGTGTTTCAAATTTCACAGCTTCACGTGCAACCAGTCCAGGCGGCCGCACGAGCCGTTTACTTTTGTTATGTTTTTTGGGACACCCTGTATTTTCATTTGATTTTCAGAGCGTGTCATCGCTATATCAGCTGGACTGTGATTTTGATGAAAGTGAGAGGCTTTTATTGATGAGCTGTGCGGAAAAGGATGCCAAACGTTTGGTCAGTCGATCAGACCTGATTGACCTGCTGTTTCCACAAGATTGATTTGCAGATTGCGCTTTATTGCTTTTAATTTTTTTATTATTGCCCGAAATTGCAAGATAAATTGTATAAATGTGCATGTTTAATTGATGTCATGTCAAATTTATTTTGAAAATTTTTTATTGTGCAGTTCGTGAAACAATTTCTACTTATGATATTGTGTATACGGTATTGTGTGCTTTATCATGACACTAATTAATGTGATTGTGTGTTGTGCAGTTAGTGACAAAGGTTACGCAGTGGTTTTTTTACCATGTGACGACAAGAATCGCAAGCACTTTCATTCATTATTATTATTTATTTCGTTCTGTGTCGCAAAAAAATAAAAATTCAGCTGTATCTCATTTAGCTTGCTCACAAAACTTTCCCTGTGTGTCTCCGACAGCCCATCACCAAACTAGAAACACATGCGTACACAAGAATCTTCATTTAAGCACACAATTCTCTTATCAGCAACGAGCTTATTGCTTCGACACACCACTGCGTTCTTTACGCGCCGAGAAAGACGAGCGAAGCAACGTGTTGACGTTGCCTTGACGGTTGTGTTGACTTTTGCTGAAAATGAAGCACGTTTTTGCTAGCGATGGTATTGTCTTCGGTTGTTGGTGGGTTTTGGGAAGCGCATAACGTGTGCTGTTGCTTATTGATGAAAGTTACATGGGTTATTTGCTTGTGTAAATGTAAACAAGAAACGATGAGCATGCTGAAACACAGCCGCCACTGACACTGCGACAAATTGGGCACACATGATCCGCACCGCAGTCTGTTGAGCTAGAATGCTTTCAGTTGACTGATAAGGAAACTACATGTTGAAACTGTGCTGTCTTCTTTATAGCGTTTTATTGCAGAGGAATTGACTTCTCAAATATTTAGTAGCTGAGCCACACACAACTCTGACGCTTGAAAATATAGCTTTAGATCATGTCATAATGTAAATAAAAAAAAGCCATTTTCTTCTGAACGCACCTTTCTTCGCTCTCTATGACACAATGATGTTTTTCTTTTTGTACACGTTCCAACCGTCAACAACGATCAACAAAAATAAACGTAAAAACAGAAAACACCAGACTAATGACGCGCAACAGGCACTCGGCTGGGAAAAAGATGAAAAACTTTGAAAAGAGTTTCGCTGTAAATAAAGTATCACGAGTCACGACAGACATCACCGATGTAAAAGAACTGGTACATTGCACAATGTACTGTTGCTCAAACAGTCAAAACAGCGGCACCGCAGCTCCAGCTCACCATAATTCACTGATTGGCCAGAGTGATCAGCGTGACCAGCCAATGAGACTAGAGAAGCGACAGAATTATGTTATGCGAGATTGCTGATTGCTGCACAGCGGCCGAAGATGCAGAGCGCGGCGACGGCGAGGCCGGCGGCGACGACCACGAACACGGTGACGCCAATCGCAGTGCACAGGATCGCGCGGTTGCGCTGCAATCGAACAGCGGGACGACGCTTTGGCAAACTTGAAACAATGACCACTTTGGTGTTATACTCTGTTTTTTGAAACAATCACCGTGTGTTCACGTTGCGCTCTTGTCACTGTTGCGAGCAAATTTTTTCAAACTTCCTTCGCACATTTTTTTATCAACTTCAGGGCCATGCAGTCAAACTGCAAATCATAAGCAATCAGCTGACAAGCTGCATTTTTTAAAATTGGCCACGCTGATTTTTGTCCAATCAGCATGCCAGATTCAAATGCACAAATTCAGCGTAATATTATGTATGCATCATGTTTCCCGTGCTCTGCTCTGCGGCTAAAAATTTGGGTGTACGGTTTCAACGGAAATGTCAGTCACATGTCTGCGTCAAGACAAGTGCTGAAAAAAGCGTCCGCCACTGAACTTTTTCCACCCGAAATCCGACACAAATCCTATTTCTGTGCAAACATGTTGGTTTTATGCGTGCGAAAAGTGAAATTCCTAGAAAACCAAATACACGTTTTTTCAATTGAAACTTGTATCGGCAGTACAAAACTTTTTTGTGCGGTACAGCGGATTTTCGCTGTTCAATAAAGGTAACAACACACAGATTGGATACGCCGCCGCTGATGCAACCAATCAGCTTATCGCTCATCAATGGCACAAAAAAGCGTTTTGTTCAATTGCAAAAAGAGCAGATCAAAAAACGGAAGAATTGTCACTCACCCTTTTCTTTCTCTCGGGCAGCAGCACCACAGGCAACGGCCGGCCGGTGCATTCGGGGTCCGATTCACCGTAGATCTCTTCCATGTTCTCGGGCACAGCCATTCGATCCGCTTTTTGTGGTGTATTACATCGAAACGTATTTCAATAAACGCCTGTGCAACTAGAATGCTGACACTCGCGAATTCTGGTCTAAAAAAACAAAGTTTTCAGTGTTTTATTGAACACAGAACGTTTTTTTGTTGTTGTCTCAGTCTGTCTGGGGTCTCCGTGTGGATTGGTTGAACGATAGTGCCATTCTGCCATGAGCTCCTGATGCACAATTGGGCGTTACTAAGGGTACATTCGATAGGAACAGCATTTACATTCGATAGGAACAGCACTTACATCTTACTTTCTCATAAAACACAAAAAAGTTTTCAAAAGCTAAAAACGTCGATATCGTTTGGAACTTAGTTACAAACTGGCGTTGCAATAACAAACGATGAGTAAAGGTTTAGTCATCACATTCGCATATCACAGAAATCTAAAAAAACTTTACCAGCGCACAACACACTGCATTCGATATAACGCCAAACAAAAACCAGAAAACGTCAAAGCAAACATGCAACAGCATCAAACGCACACAGCTTCGTTTTGTAGTCCAGCATTTCACCACCATTGTGTCACATCGCATCACATGCGCCGCTTTTGGTGGTTTCAACTGTGTTTGTATTGTGTTCGACTCGGTTTGGGATTTCTGATTCTCAAAAGTGTGGATCGCCGAAAAAAACTTTTCAATCATGTAAGCACCCCTCTAAACTTCAGTTCCACATCAATGATTGGATGCATGATGTGTACATGACCAATGAGCGTTCATTAACTAGCATAACAAATCATATAAAAAGTGAAAAACGCGAAAAGTATTCAACTGCAATCACTCATGTCCTCATGCAGCATTTTGACTGAAAAATCACCCGTGTGCTTTTGTTATGTCTGTGTATGATATTTTTCACCTCTTTCAATTGAATGGACAAATACAAACAACCTCAAGACCGTTTTTTACAACCCGATCAGTGTGTTTTACACGCTGACAGAACTCAAAAGCTGATGCACGTCTTGTCCCGAATTTTGATGTGCATTCCAATGCAAATATACAACAATACTTTTTCAATGCTTGGTTCTCAATAAAAACCATAAAAAATGGTTACAAATATGCCTTGCACATTCGTGTTTGCGTGTCTCGTCGCGCGACGCGCGCCACCGCGCTTTTTTTCGATCAATTTAGGCGCCACAAAACAAAACATTTTGACTTTTGACGTTTTTTGTAGCAATATATTCCGCAGAAAAAAAACGCTGATTTTTATCCGGAAAAACATGCGGTATACGCACAGTAAAAAATCATCGGTTTTACACCGCACACTTTTGGGTTTTCCCACATTTACAAAAATGAAGTTGCGAACATGCATTCTAAAATTGGACTGGATTTGTATAAGTGGTTTAGGTATTTCTGGCAAAAAAAAACATTTCACACACTTCATATTTGAAAAATTTGTTCAAATTCATAACACGAACTGGCACCAAACGAACGTCCATGGGAATGCCGGAAATGGGAACGCCATTGCCTGCACCGAGTGTGAACCGATTGAACTTTCTCACGTTGAATTGTCTTTTTTCAAATTATTTTATTCAAAACACCGTTGAGGACGACAATTTGTCTACGGCGAATTGTGAAAGGAACTGCTGTCCAATAAAATTTCTCAGGAATTGTTGTCCTCTTGAAGAATTCTGCGGCTCAAAACACCCGCACAAAAGCCAAAATGATTTGTTTGTTTATTTATGCAATAATGTTCTCTCTTCAATAGACACGACCGCTCGATTGATTCTTGATTGACAGACGTAACAGTATACAGCACACAAATGCAAATTGTCTGTATCAACCAAAGAAAATCTGATGAAAACGAAAAATAAATGCCTAGCTTTTTCAGATGAGAAAAGCTAAACCAAAAAATGTGTTTTCACAAACACACATAAGCATCACAAACAAATCAAAACATTTTGATTTTTCGTCAAATAACTATTCGTGCGAGTGAGTGTGGTTCGCTCTCTTGGCTGAAAAAGATTGCCAGCTTCTGATAGCAGAAACCCCTTGAAAACCGAAACGACGAATCGTTTTGACTACAAGTTCCCCCAGATTCAAAAAAACTGCTGTCAAACTGTTTTCCTGCAAGTAAATCCAAAATTTTTAAACTCGGAACTAAAAATCCAACACCAACAACAAATCCATTCAACCAACCCATGTTGCAATAAAAACGAAAGTGGCTTTTTACCACCGCAATACTTTGTGAACAACACACAAAAGTAGCTAAGCTGCGTGAGCACGTTACATCGAGTGTAGCACAGCAGCACATGCAACATTCAGTAAAACAGCAAGAAATGAATCAACACAATATTTGCGTGCCGACAGCAAAAAACTGATATCTGAAAGGAAAAATGTACAGATTTTGGTGGATGTTAGCTGTTAAACTGTGAGCAAAAAGTGTAAATGAACTAGTGGTGTGCGTTTGTCGTTTTTTCTTTAAAAAACTCTTTCATTCAATGTGTCTATTGGTAAATTTATATTTTTATGAATAATCAATATCGGCGCTGCGTTTTATTGCTTATCTTGATGGTTGTTTTTGCGAGGTGTTTGAACTTTTTGAGGGGATAAGCCCGACTCCAACAGTTGAAACTGCTTGTGGTTTGTCATGCAGCCAAAACGATCAAAACAGCATATTTTGCGGTAAAACTTCACACTTCTCATGCTTTATCAGAACTTTACAAGCTACACTTCATTGTGCTAGAGCGGTCAGTTGGGGCGCCCAGTTATTTCTGCTAATCACGCTCATGCACAAACACCAAAAATTATGTATTTTAGTTTCCGATCAGAAATGTCGAATTATATAACGGTAATTATTGAAAATGATTCAGGAAAAATTATGCAATCCTCTTACGCACGAGTCTTCTTAACGCAACAGTCACTTCAAAATTCCGCACCGCACCAATCTGTCAGCAGCA
Organism: Theristus sp. LFF4_11; assembly: GCA_030248135.1. NCBI lineage: Eukaryota > Metazoa > Nematoda > Chromadorea > Monhysterida > Xyalidae > Theristus > Theristus sp. LFF4_11. The sequence continues at coordinate 127,309 of JASANC010005673.1, read as the reverse complement.
GTCACAAACAAACAACGCCCAACACAATGTGAACTGAGCAGAAAGACGGCCAATTACCTGTTTCTTCTCTTTTTATGATGCCCGAAAAATAAGCTAATAGAAATATTCCGCGCACGGAAACCAAGCCCCAAAATGTATCCAAATAAAAAGACACAAGAATGGCGAAGCGACTTACCGTAATCCACGGTGTGTTTGTTGATGCACGTTTTTGGACCCGCGCGACCAAGACAGAGAAGAGAGAATAGAACGACACCGTCACAAAATATGCGTAAAACAAACAAACATGCGCCGAAGTTGGAAGAAAAAGTGCATCAGAAATAGAGCAGTTGAGACGCGGGGCGCAATTGTGCGCGTTGTCGAGCATCGGCCCCACTGTGGTGGTGTCCTTCTGACTTATTTTCAGTTTTTAACAACACATTTATTAGCTTGCGCACATAATATTGTGTACACAGACGCCCGGGCGAGCTGCTCGCTGATTGGTCCGCGCGGCACCGGTCGCATTTGCATCGTTGTGTTGCACTGGATGATACACCAGCAATATACACTCGCGTTCACCACCGTAGCACCGCAGTCAGCGCCGTTTTCGGTGTACCGTTTTCAACTTTTTTTCAGTCTGTCCAATTCATTCGGTCACCAGTGTTCGCGCGAGAGACTTCTAGTGCAGGCCGCAGCTTGAAATATCCATTGACCGTTGCTGATAACTATGGGATTATTGGATTATTGAAAAGAATAATCTACTTTTGAACACCGCGACATCGCGTCCATCGTTCCGGCTCACGCACGACGTACTGTAAATTTGGTACGTTGAATGATTGTTACTTTTTGAGTTTAAAGACTTCAGAAACCCGAAAAATCGGCATCACAAAAATGAGTGGAGCAAATACTGAACTGACAACTGTGTGTTAGGCGTTTGACCGCAAGCCGTTTGCGCTCTGCTTTTCCATGCGACTGATAACACATACACACGCGCGTTTTGTTAAAAGAGCAACAATTTCGACCTGATAGGTGGTGATGGAAGAAATGAATAAAAGTGTTGATTTGGTGATTAGAGCAAAAAATTACATTCGACACGCGAAGAGATAGAGCGCAGAGAGCAACAGAGTGTGCAGAAAATGGTGCCACAAAATGATGTGAAGTGTGCTGATGACTGTGCGTGCCAGCAAGAAAAGATTAGATTATTGGGTTATATTGGCTGGTGGTTTCGTTTTTGTTCCTATCAGCGAACACAACCAAACCATCGGCCGAATCGCGGCGGACAGAAAGAACACTGAACTGATATCGCTCGTACTATCTTGACTTTCACACCAATAATAATGTGATATTAGGTTTAGGTACTTCTATGATATCACACGTTTTTGTTTGCAGCAATAAGGCCGCCGCCAAGATAGGTCTCATCTGAAAAAACGCCAAATGAAAACTATAGTTGCACATACGGCCGACTGAAAACGTGTGTGCTTTTTGTAAATTTTTTATCTTATCGGTTTGGTTCAAACATGTTTCCGTTGGGGTACCAGGCCAATATTTATCATGTTCAACCTAATGAGACACATGCTTGTGTGCTCATGGCTCGTTGTGTAGAGTCATGCAACAACGTTATAACCCAAGCATAATCAGTTATCAGTTAGCAAAAAAGCAGAGAGCACAGCACACCTTTTTATCAGGAGGCCTTTCATTTATACTGGATCGTTTTTAGCTATTGTGTATCAGTATTTGCGAAGCTTTACAGGTCGGAGTGTAGTGTAAAACTGTGGTTGAGAAAAAAACTGCCGAGTGTTTGTGACGTTGAAATTTGAAACTTTCCTGTTTTTGGCATTTGTGGTGATTTGAATCATGGAGGAGCTGAAACGTCCCAGACGGAAATCTGTGAGTTTCACGGTGTTTTGTACAATTCTATAACCTCAAGCTGATCAATCAACCCACGCTGAGAAAGTGTCCGATGTCTTGCTTCCTATCCGCTTGGATGTTCCGAGCGTTGTCCATGCCTTTTTGAAACCAGAAATAAAACGCCAAGTATAATGAAACCTTTTACGCGGGACAGGGCACTATGCAGGACACCCAGCTGACAGGACACCGAACAACTCCTCGGACCACCCTTTTTAGCATGCCACCCAACATATTTGCTTAAAAAACCATTTTGATCAAACTTCAAAATTTCTATTTCAGGTCGATCAAAAATGGACAGCGCACCGACGGTGGTCGTGTCAAACGTCGACCACCACCCCAACACCGACCCGACCCTGTCAGGCCCCTATTGGCGTGGGGCTGCACACCAGGGCTCACCCTCGATGCGGGTATACGGTAGCTGTGGTGGTGGTGCCTCGGTCAACAACGGCGCTTCATCAGTGGATGCGGTCTATGGTAGCACTCGTGCGAGTCCGAATGAACAACAGGTTTTGCAATTTTTAGTTTTGTTTTGCTTTGCGTTTTCATGTATTTCAGCAAAAAAGTTGTTTGAGTGGGTTGTTAAAGTTCATTCAGAATTTCTGCGGACCTAAAAACCAAGCACTAACTGAAAGTTTGAAATAGAGTGCCTTTGCAGGCGCTGGTGGCAGAGCAACAAGTGATCGCACAGTACTGCAAGCCCGCATCGCCCGTGTCGACATCATCCGCACTTCGTGGGCATCATCACCGTGATGTCACCGTGGAGTCTGTGGTCGTCAACGGCAACGCCGGTCAGAACAGTCCCGAGACGGACTCCGGCCCGGAGACCAGTGCGCCGCAAACGGTGACACAGTCAAGCATTATTTTTTTCTTATTTTTTCGATTAGAAATGACCACAACTGTTGCATTGTTGATGATGTGGCAAAATTTGTGGCCGCGTCGTACGCTGATTGGATATTTATTGTCCGTTTGTTTGTCCAGCTAGCTCTGTCCAAGAGCACTCATTGAAAGCGGATCCGTTTGATGCATTCAGAAGTGAACGTTTTTGACTGCACCTTTCAGCAACCGGTCGCTGGTATTTCACCATCAACAGCCCATCAACATCAACATCAACAACCGATGAGCGTCGTGATGTCACGTGCGAGCGTGATCGACATCGCCCAGTCGTACGCTGAGGCATATGATGAGCCGAGCAGTGGCAACCCCAACAACACATCAACCACCATCACACACAACATCGCGCATCTGCAGCCAGTGGTGCCGCATCAGCGCAACGTAACGCCCGAGAACGCCGCGTTGGACAGCATCCAGTCGAGCGTTTACGCGCATCAATCAACCTCACATCAACATCATCATCATGCGGGCGGCTCGATCCCATCAGTCGGTCTGGCCTACTACTACAACACGCACGCTGGCAGCAGTGGGGCTGCTAACGCCGGTCAAACGCTGCTGAACGCGTCGCATCTGCTGTCGCCGCCGTCCGGCGTTAACGCGCATTACGACAGCGTTTCGTCATCGTCGTCGTTCCAGCCGTTGGCAGCGTTGTCGCCACACAGCCAGAATGTGGCCGCCTTTCAGCCGCCGCAGTATCAGACATTCGATCCGCCGCCGTCGTATTCAATGATGCTCCAGCAGGTATGCCGCAGTCGGACAATTGATTTTTTGCGGTTAACATTTACGACAAATGTTCACAATGAGAACGTACGGCTGATAGCAGAACTCACTGAAACTACAAATGACGCACAATCTTTTAAAAGTACGGTAACACCGTAACATCTTGACTGCGCGCAGCTTGTTTTCTTTCAGCGAAAAAACCAAGTGTACGCAATAAAAGCTTCAATGTACAGTATTCCATTCTGATATTTCAGCCGAACTGCTATGAGCCAGCCGCTCAGTTCTACCCGAGCGACCGCTATTACACCGGTGCCGCTCAGTGGCCGAGTCAGTACGGCCCGCCGGTGTCGCCGCAGTTGGCAGCAGCGCCCGCGTCGCATCACCAACTGCCCGGGCCAACCGCGATGTTCACCACACCAATGTGAGCACACGGTTGCTTTTGTGGCTTGTTGAACGTTTTTATCTTGCACGTTCGTAGGTTTGTTGTACATCGTCCGCAGGTGTAAACCACAATGGGGCACTGAATAACAACGAACCCCACCAAGGTTGAAACAACTCACGGCAGAGGCTTCTTTCCGCAAATGGTTTCAATGCGCAATTCAAATGCCAAAAACATTGCCAACAATTTCGCTCGTTTCCAGCTTCCCATACGACTACTCAGCCGGTGCAACATCCGGAATGTTTGGTGAGCACCCGTTCGCATTGGGCGCTGCTGCACCGACGAACTACGCAACAAACTATCTTGCGCATGAGACAGGTTTGCAGTGGGTTGGGTGACCATGGGGGTTTTACAGATATAATTTTTACCCGATTTGGTTTCAATAATGTATAGCTGTGTGGCATTTGGTTAAGCACTGTTTCTCTGAAAAAATCAACCGCCAAAACGGACACACCCAAGAAACCGCTCTTCGTTAAATTTCACTTGAACTTGGAAAATTTCAAACTTGAAATTTGAGAGAAAACTTAGAGACCGAACTGATTGGCCCATAGGTGTGAAAGTTTCCGACGTTTTTTTCAGGCTCGCTGTTGCCACCGTCGTTGGGCAGCGCACTGCGCACGCCAGGCACCATCGAGTACGCAAGCAACATGATGCCGCCGCATTTTCCGCCAGTCTCCATTGGCGCACAATTATCGGACGCAGCCAGTCAGCATCGAATGGAGCAAGAGCATCAGACGTTGTACGAGCATCATCATCATCAACATCAGCAACACCAAGTGAACGTCTCGCAGTTTGCCGAGCCACCGGTGGTGTCTCAGTCGTCGAGCGAGGCGTCACTGATGCAGCAGCAGGCGCCCTCGGTGGTCGTGTACGAATGTGTCAGCTGTGGACGCCAGCTGAATGGATACGACTTTCAAAAGGACGAATCAAGTTTGTTGCAATAAGGTCATTATGTTGTTTTCAAGAAGATAGATCAATTTTAATATTACCTCATGCGGCGCAGAAGTTTGAAAAAACAATCACCTGTTTTCACCAGAAACATTTTTTGCCTCGCAAAATGTTAACTAAAATTTGTTGGTTGCGTGTGTTGAATGCATATTCATTGTAAGCACACCAAATCTAACTTTCAGAAAAAAAACAGCAGATCAGATGCCGAAAGTTCTTTTTAGGCGGCCACCCACTGTGCGAGGTGTGCTTCACTCAACGTGCCAACACACTGGCATGCAGCCTCCCATCTATCCACCATCCTCCACCATCAACACACATCAGCACACCATCTGTGCAGCCATCTGAACATCAGCACCATCAACAGCAACCGCATCATCACCGCGGCGGAAAGGCAAAGAAACACACTGGCTCGAATAAACCGCCGAAGAAATCGGTTGGTTGCTAGATTTTTTGATCAAAACGTTTTAACATTTTTTATATTTTTTATCAAGCCCCCAATAATGATTCATCAACCTCATTTCGATAATTTTACAAATAAACCCATGCTTATTTTTTACTCTTCTTTGAATTTGACTTAAAAATCATTTTGAAAACTTATCATTTAATATTTTAATTGGCAGACGTCTGGCCAGCGTCGTCAGGGTCTAACATGCGTCAACTGTAAAACTCAGAACACGACTCTGTGGCGACGTGACGCCGAGGCGCAGCCGGTTTGCAAGTATGAGCGTTTGCTTTTTCATTTAACTTTCAGAGCCAAGATTTTAATTTTGGTATTCCCCTATCCTGTGGTTTTTTTGTTTCATCCAAATTTATTCTTTTTTCAGCGCCTGTGGCCTTTACTACAAGTTGCACGGCTACAATCGACCAGAGAACATGAAGAAGGAGGGCATTCAAACGCGAAATCGCAAGCCACGCAACCACAATGGTCATCAGTCGACGCCAATGGCAGGTGGCAAATCGAAAAAGTCAAAGAGCAGCAAAAACGTGTCCTCTGACTTTTCGTTGACAAATTTGGCAAATGGCGATTTCAGTAAGTTTGCTTGCAGTGGCTTGTTCAGTTTTGTCCATTGGATGTTTTTGTTTTATCCACGTGGAAGAAAATGCCTTTGACCGATTGAAGCCGTACTCCGCGTGCGCAAGTGGGTCGTGAGAACTATTTCTTCCTTTTTCAGAAATCCCGTTGACTCCACCGAAATCTTCAAGTTTTACGAGTGCCCCTGGTCTGAGCGCATTCCACCAGCCGTTGCCGCACACCGAGCAAACGCTGCCTTCGCTCACTGTGAACACTGATCTAGAACATTCGTTCCCGATGCAAACGGTTTGTCATTTTCAAAGCGGACAGATTTGTGTATTCTGCTAATTGTCCGCGCCAATTAATCCTCTCCGACTTGAAACCAAATGCACCTGCACCACAAACCCTAAAATTTTGAGATGTGGCCGACCGTCCAATTGTTTATAATTCTGATAATTTCCCCTCAGGCCATCAACCAATCAGTGGACGGGTCTTACCAGCCAGGCCAGCTGCTAGCGCCGCATGCCGAGCTGCTCGCCAACTCCACAATCGTCTCATACGCCAATGTGGACAATCCGAACATCAACATCACATCAAGCATTCATCAACCAACGCTGCTGCCACTGCATCAGCCCACATCATCGTCATCTAACTGGCCACCTATCGGGGTGACGTCAGGAGGCCATCATCAGCTGCCACTTTTGACCCCTCCGGAGCCACTGACACAATCAACCATTAGCGCAAACTCCAATCCATCAGACACCGCTAATCAACTGACGTCATCGTCACAAATCAAACCGCATCAACCAGGAACAGAACAGAGTGAGCTGCCCGGTGACTCAAACACGCAAGAACACCGACAGAGGCAATCGCCAGAACATAACGACGACAACTCTTCAAACACAGAAACTGAAGCACTTCCAAATGAAACAGCGAGCAACGATAATACTGACAGCAATCAGAGCGCATCAACACTGAATGCTGACGCAAACACATCATCGCCAACTGAAGTGTTTGTGCATCACGGTGCTTCATCAGTCACTCATCAGCCAATGGACTTTCACCAGTATCCTGCTGGCGTTCAACTGCCCACCGTTTCGGATGATGCAAAAGAAAAAGGTAGCACAACGTCATCACCCGTGCATCAGTCTGTTATTATTGACACTGCGATGGAACAGATGAGAATTGAAGAAAATTGATTATTTTTGTAACATATTTGACAGTTTTATTATCATAGTTCGTTTTGTAAGTTGGAAATTTGTGTTGCAACACTTTTAGGTGAAGAAACCATTTTTCTCAGCTATTTTATAATGACATTGTGTGATTCTAAATTACATGCATTCTGAGCGTCACAAGAAAACTCCAAATATCCTCGCAATAGTTTATGCGTTCAACTTTTTGCGAAATTGATCCAATTGCTTTTGCTTTTAAAATATGGTGCAATAATAATGCGGTATTTTTATTTTTGCACTTTGCTTTCGGCCACACTTTTCTATGTCTTAACGTACCGCAAAAATCGACTCTTCAGATATTATTTTAAATCATTCGGCCCAAGTGTGTTTGTTTATGCAAATGAATAGTTTTGTGCTATTGCTATGGAGCTACAGGTGTATCATCTTTCATTTCTTTAGCAATTTGTTCACTTATTAGAGTAAGTTATGCCCGTTCCGTCTGTGTCTTGCCAGTTGTGTACAGAAAAACTGTTTATTAAAACGTCTAATTTTGCTTTTTAAACATGGTTTAGTTGTTTTTAGCAAGTTTAACATGCGTACCTCCGACTTCTCCATATTTTTTGATTTAGAAGATGACGCCCTTCTCCGTGAGCCCCGCTGAATTCTTGATTGATTTTTTAGTCGTAGAAAAAGTTTGAAATTATATTTTAAATCGGTTTTTGGTGTGTTTTCACTAGTCAAATGTGTACAGAAAAACGACAGTTTTTAATAGTGAAATTCCAATAAACTGATTGTGTACAAAAAACAATCAATGTTTGAACAAAACGCATGAACTCAATGTGAAGAAATGAATTGCAAATTAAAAACTGGTTGCTGCAAAGAAAAGACAACAAAAATGTTTTTTTGTGGAATACATTTAATGTTTTTAACACAAAAACGACTTAATTTTTTGAGTTTACCCAAAGAAGCAAAAAAATGACAATACAAAATCTGAAGCAAAATACCAAAACACCCCACAAACGCATCATTCGCAATAGAACAAATCCTAAAACAAACCCAGCCCCTGTTAGTGTTTTTTGTTAAAACGGTTAAACAAATTCATTTCACAAAAAAAACTCACCAGTTCCACTCCAACTGCAGTAAATATCGCATGCGCACTTGACTTTCATCGTATACAAGATATTCACTTTGACTGAAACTGCTGCCAGTGTATTGTGGCTGTTTGGTTGGCTTGCCTTGAGGAATTACTACGTTTGCTCCTTCCAGCGTGATCGTTGTATCATACTTCGGATCTGTAAATCAACAGGAGCAAGAGACTCAATAGTGAAAACGGTGGAATTAACTTTCTTTTTTGTTTCAAAAATGCCGGTACATGCATAAAAAACACGAAAATAAAATGCTAGTATTATTTATTTCTATTTGTATTATAAAGCATGGTTACCTACCAGGTTCCGTCCATCCACGAGCAACCACCGATTGATAGCCATTTGGTGGTTTCGTCAGTTGCCAATTGTCTCTCGTGATTGTTGATTCATTGCCAAGCGCCACTTCATTTAAAAACATGATCGCTTTCTTATCAACGCTGCTCACTGCAAAACTTTCACAGTGTTTAAAAACCCTGACAATTCCATGTTTCTAACGTTATCCGATGAACGCTGAAAATTCTAAAAAAAGCAACAAATTCAAGTATTTAAGACCAGTTCACCTCACCAACCATAATTGCACGATTTTGCACATTCACTTGCAAAATATAGTCCTCTACCAACACGTCCACCAGCGTGCGGCATAATGCGCAGTCCATCCTTGCAAATTGCAGCAACCACAGCCACATTCGTTCCGTGCCACAGAAGTCGCCGATTTTTTACTGCTCGGTGTTTTGCAAAACGGGATGCCTGCAAAAAACCAAATTCGCAAAATTGATTGAAAAACAACGTCACAGCACAAACAACATACGTCACAAGTAACAGGACACCTTTTTGTCAAACCTCAGGTTTTCGATCCATCCGCCACATATTCTTCACTGCTTTTAACTGACTTCCCTTCGTTGCGGTCAGATACTTTTGTATCACTTGAAAGTCATCGTCGTTTTTGCTTAGCGGCTTTAGCTCACAGTTAAGCAGGCCATAATTCACATCGAGCGGATGTGGCGGAAGATCGCTGTTTTTCTGGAAAAAACATTGCAAAGTCCTGCTGCTATAAATGAGTTGATATTTATACATGTAGTTTTGCAAGTGGTTACCAACGTTTAACTTTGCAATTTCCTTCTTGTTCGCCTGCATTGCTTGTGCGAGCTCAATGTCTCCAAGAACAATCAAGTTGTCCATCTTCTCTCGAACTTCCTCGTTGGTGGAAATTATCGGCGGTCGTTTCCAGCCGAAATCGTGAGGAATATTTGTGTAAAATTCGTTGGTTAATTCGGCTAGCTTTGATTTTGCATTTGGAGTCGATGCTAGCGTCTTTTTAATGTTGTCCAGAATTTCGAAACCTTTTGCAATTTGCGTTTTCGATAGTTTGCCGAGCGGCATTTTCTTGACATCTGTGAAGGTGTGCTTGGTATTTGGTAAAGCAAAAAGTGAAAATAAAATCCACTACCAAAATAAAATACAAAGCCCATTGAAAGAGAAGTATAAATTACCAAACGACAGCTTGCTCATGGCACTTTTGAACATGTCTTTGTCAAAGATAAATTTTATAAGATTTGCGGTTTCTTGGTCAAGTTTTAATGACGCGTACACTTGCAATCGGTTGTCAGCCATGTTGATCGCCTGTATTTTTTAGATCGCAATAGTTATTCTTATTAACAAGATAACAAAACTCGTAAAAACAAAACGAAAAAGACTCACAACCACATCTTGTTCTTCTTCCTCGCCCATCTCAATTAAATTGTACCGTCCTTTCACTGCACGATAGTTTGCTCGATCGGCCCAATCTGTTTTCGTTTTGTCTTTAAACTTCTGCTCAAACACTTTTTTAGCAGCATTGACATCTGTGTACGGGCCCCAAAGTTTTTGACCAGCTGTGGAACCCTGAAGTTAACGCAAAATAAGCTAAAGGAATAGAGAATGAACGCATTCAATCGCATTACTAACCACTCGACCCCAACGATTCCAGACATGATACACGTGGTGAAATTCGCTCTTTAACAGTTGTATGATGTAGTATTTGTTATTGTTCGCATCAACATCCGTTTTGTTCAGCATTGCATCGTAATCCAAGTAAACCTTGAATCAAACGAATCAAAATAATTCAGGTCAGTTAACAAATAATCCACGCAATTGTGGAAAACTTTTCAACAAGCTAAGAAGTAAGTCTTTAAACACCAAACCTGAAACCCAGATAATGGGCAATCTTTATCCTGCTTGAATGTTTTGCGCTTATTGCTGCCAGTAGCCAACAGCGTTGCGGCTGCCTTTTGCAACGTGGATTGTTTTGTTATTTTTGGCACTTTTGCTGGTGGGCCTACAAATCTTCAAATAAAATTGTACATTTTCAGCTACATCAACAAAAGTAGAGTATTTCCGTTGTTTTCTGTAAATGGATAAGCAGCTCAAGTTGAACCAATCAATGCAAATGTCAAGCAAATCAGGCATCCAGGTTTGATCAAATCTGAAACCGATTGTAGTGTCTACCTGTTTGCGCTGAAGTGCTACTCTCGTCCATCAGTCGTTTTATCAGTTCAGCCTTTTTTCCTTGATTATCCACAGCAATACGCTTGCACTCTGATTTTAACTCTGCGACCGTCAATTTCTTTAGTTCATCTTCGGTGTAACAATTATTTGCCTGTGCAGCGTTTGCCAACCGTTTGCGGCCTGTTCCACGTTGTGGCGCCGTTTTCACTGGCTTCGTACTTATCGGAGCCCGCTTCGCAGCTGATTTTCGTTTTGGCGACATCGTTGTTTAAATTGAGGCTACATTGCAACTCATTAAGCGTTTGGATTATGCCAAAAGTGAAATGAATAAAACTGCAAAAATTGAAAATGAAAATTAAAAAAACATCTTTCATGAACGCGAAATTGTTCTTACATTCCAAGCGTAAAACAGCCAATACAAAAGCAAATGCACATGCTCATAGTTCACAGTGCACAGGCTGGTTGGCAAGACTGTCTGCTTTGCCTGTTTGCCTGGCTTGCCTGGACGTGTTTGTTTGTGTTTCTGGGCAACTAAATCCCAAACCGAGCAGAGAACAGTGGAGTTTTCCATGAGTGCTGAAATGACATGTACCGTATTGTTCATGTTTAATGATGTTTTGTGGACAACAGAAAACAACTTTTGGATGCAAAGTTGACAAAAAAATACAAAAAAACAATGAGAAATTCTCCGGAAGAAAAACTGTTGCAGCTGCAGGACCAGAAAAAAAATTAACGCATCCCATACAATCCCATACGGCCCGTATGATGCCAGCATGAAGAATTCTGGCCTGGCAAATTATCTCCAGGACGAGCAATAGCAAACTACCTGCACTGTGATCTGTGATGAATCCAAAAATAGCCACAATGTAGAAAATCACGGCAAAATAAATTTTCTTTATTTGCAGTCATTTTTACATCTACGATTGCGATAATTGTTTTGCGAAAGCAGTCATTCCTTCCAGCAGTTTATTGTTGGTGCTAGGAACAATTTCCTGGCCGGAACGTCCGGGCCGGAATTCTTCGTGTCGGAATCGAACGGGCCGCAATGAGCGGACCGCAACTTATCAGGCAGGAAGTTTGCGTGCCGAAATGGGACATCAACCAAATTTTAAATATTGACTGAAAAGAACTTGCAAGGGTGGGTATCCTGTGCACAAAATTTGAAGTCAACTAAACAAACGGCAGCGTTTTAATGAAAATGAGTAAAACAAGAAACAACAATATATTACGCCGTCGGTCTTTCCACATACGAGTTGACTCGACTCTTGAACAACCTCCTCACAAAGTAAACCTGAACACTGGCGGAAATCATGACAACCACAACTTGCACCACACAATGTCTATCAATGAAGCTGTTGTCTGTTTGGCGAAGCAAATCATCTTTGGAAACTCGTTTCAATGCTGCAGACAAATAATGCCGACCACGCAGCATATGACGCCCGATCAGAGTAAGTGACATCTAAAAATACCGATGCTTGAACCTCATTGATTGTGTCAACTTCCTAAGATTACAATGTATGTCAAGTGAGAAATTTTATCTCCGGCGGCAAACCAGCCCAAATGAATCAAATCAAGGATAAAGTTATTTGAAGTATGGAGAAAAACAGTATTACTTTAACACTACCTCCATTCCTTTCTGCACAACATCGGTCCTGTTTTGCAGGTCATCCAATCGTGCCTGAAGTTTCTCTGGATAGTAAGCGATAACCGTGAATGAAGCACGCCCGGCCCACGTCCAACTGGGATTGAAGAAACAGAATCCGTAGCTGACTAGAACGTCAGAAAAAAATACCAAAATTACTCAACAAAACTTTATGCATGGGTGAACACGAACAAAAATCGGTCAGCAAATAAATGAAAGACAAACCATCGTTTTCGAGCTTTTCTTTGTGCAGAATGGGCAGGTCAGAATAATATTCTCGCAAAACTTGGTCCACTTGGTGACTGCCGTCCAGCGGCGGCGAAACATGGCGAAGCGAAAGAAAACCAATTTTGTCGACAAACTGTGTGACAGATTTTGTTCATTTTATTTTCGACGAAATTTTAATCCATGAATCCGAACTAGCTTTATAAAGAAGCAAAGCATGCAAAAGATTGCACAACTGCAAATGAAAAATGTACCTCTGCCGTCACTTCCAGCTCCATGCTGCGCTTAAATGACTGATAAAAGCATTGTTCCGCTCTGACACCGAGTTCGAACACGAGTCGACCACCGATTGAGTTCGTGCCTTCTTGCATAAATGCCGCAGCTTCAAGCAAAATAACGGCGACAATTGTAGTAAAGAGAAAATGATTTTTTTCAGAAACCGACATGGTTCAAAAGTAAAAATACTTCTGCATATTATTTATTCGTTTAAAGATTTACAGATTTGAACTGTTTAGTTTCAAAAGCAGTTTTGTTGGAACAGTTACATTCGTATTTCATTGTGTTTATCGTTGAAATAGAAGCGTTTTCATTAAATGGCAAACAATGTTGAATTCGATCGTGGTAGTACCACTTGAGCCAAGTGTTTTATTTGCATGTGTTCTTATGGTCTTGGGCAGCTGAACAAATCGAGCTGACAAAATTGAATAACCCAACACATACGACGGAAAATCCCTGCAGACAATAAAAAAGCTACGGCTTCAGGTAAACGCAAAAATAAAATCCAACCTGCCCGATGCCCGCTTTCGCCTCGCTTTCAACCAAATACCCGACTTCCTCCGATTTAAAAATGGGTTCAAATTAAAAATAACAGAAGTTTCAAACTGTTCCATCCAGCGCTGCAAGTAGAAGAGAAATAGAGCTTGCGATGAATATGCATGAATGTGCGCATTCATGTGGTAGTGTCGGTCGGACGATTCTGTGTTTCAGATTAATTTTTTAAATGAAAAAGATGTTGAAATTCGAGTGTGCAAAAATTATTTCCCCCACTGATGTTCCATTTAACTGTTTATTTTTTAAACAAAAACAAAAATCAAATGATTTTAAGCATTATAAATTTATGAAAAAAATTTATGCGACTTGTTTCAATGAAAACCGGTTCTGAAACAAAACAGAAATGAACATAAACGCGGAACTCGGGGAGGACAACGGTGCGGTGCTCTCAGTCAATCAGTCGATTCCTTTCATAACTTCGTGTTTGACTGTACTGTGATGTGGTGGTCGTTTTCCTCCTCCATTTTCTCAGCGAGAACGAATACAGCAAACCAAACACACGGTAAATCAAAACACTATCATACCAGTTCCATGTAGAGATGACCGAAACCCGCATTTTTTGGCAAAAGCTGGAGCTACAGTCTATCTCGTAAAAACCACATTTCTTTGTCTTCTCCCCCCCCCCCCCCCCCCCGCACAAAAAAAAAATATTTTTTTTTTTTTCCTCTTGGTTTTTTTTTTTTTTTTTTTCCCAAAAAAAAAAAAAAAAAAAAACAAAAATACCAAAATTTAAAAAATAAAAAAAAAAAAAAACTAAAATTTTTTTTGGTTGATTGACGGCGACGACGTCGTCGAGAATTTTTGCTTTCAAACGTACCGCTGGCCGCTGCTGCGTGTTCAAAACAAATTTAAAACAAACAAACAAAATAACAAAACTTGCTTCCAACGATTTCGACAGTTTTCATCCCGCTTTTAACAATTGATTCATTGGGTGCGCCATGTCCATTCATTGTTGTTCAAAGATTGTTCACATTGTCAATAAATACTGTCACCTGCTGCGTTCTTCTTCTCTGTGCTTCGGACACACAGTAGCGGCCAGCGGCGGCACGCTCTTTTCATGCCTAAAGGCAAAAACTAAACCAAAAACCATAGACGACGTCGTCGCAGTCAATCAACCAGAAAAGACATTTTTTTGACATTGTGACCAATGCAAATTTTTGGAATTTGGTATTTTTTATTTAGAATGTTTTTTCGGCATGAAATAAACGAAAACAAACCGTTGAACAATGAAAAACATGATTTTTTCTGAATCCCGTTCCCAAGGGTGCGGAGCGTGAGGAGCCGACCAATCAGCGAGTTGCATATATTAGCGAGATAGACTGTAAAAGCACACCCAACATGATGTGGTGACCGTTTTCATTCAAAGGTTCAATTGTTCCTCATGAATTTGCTTTTGTCTTCCGATCTGCACGTTGCTTCCTCCAAAAACTGCTTCTCGGCTCTTTTTAAAGTTGTTGGATGAGATAACTGACACACAACATCATGGGAAACGAAGAGTTTCCAACATTTCTGAGATCAGGTTTTGTGTTTCAGTACTTTTTGCCTTTTGCATCACAAGTACTGCAGTTGTTTGCAGTGTGGCCGATTTTTTTCTCAATAATCAAATGGAAACATCAAAAAAAATCAAGGAAGATAAAAGCAATAATTCCAAGACAAAATTTTCATTCCAGTGCAAAAACACGTGACCAAACCGGGCCCGTTTGAAGTGAAGATAAAAGCAAAGATGACATGTCTGTGACGTAAACTTGCCTGAAAATCAAGCAGACTTTGTTCCGGACAATTCCAGAACGCTGCGCAGCGTACACAAGTATACGACACGCTTAACACACGTCAGCAGTGCACTGTTGGTGCATCAACCAATCAGAGTGTAGAACTGTGCTGACGCAAACCAATCAGTACGCTACACGATTTGTGTACCAGATATAAAAGTGTTCACGAAGCATTTTTTCGGTATCATTTCATACACACAAACAAACTTCAAATCAAACTCGATTCTGATAAATCTGAAAGTGTTTGAAACTCTCGTGTACTGCACGTAACCAGCTCCGGTGTATCTATCGTTTTTGAACCAAAAAATCTTTGATATTTGTTCGACAGTCCAAAATGATGATGAGGTTTTCGAGATTTCTGGCGTTTGCCGCCATGGTTGCGGCCAGTTTGGCTGAAGAGAATGCCGAGAAGAAAGAAAAATTTGGCACCATAATCGGTATTGATCTCGGAACGACCTACAGCTGGTAAGTAAAATAACAATAAAAAAGTTTTCACCTTTCATTTGTTGTTTTTGAGAATTGAAAGACCGGTTCACTTTTTCAAAATCTAGTGTTGGCATTTACAAGAACGGCCGAGTGGAGATCATCGCAAACGATCAGGGCAATCGAATCACGCCGTCGTACGTCGCGTTTACCGGTATGCCTGCGAGACTTTTGTTTTTTTTGCTTTTCTTTTTGTGTTTGAGCCTTTGAGGTCTGACTGAAGCTTCTTGATCCGTGGTGACCACAAAAAACGATTGGTTTGTTGAGTTTTCAACAGTTTCACAAATTGTCATCACATTTCTCAGGTGATAACGAGCGTTTGATTGGCGATGCCGCGAAGAATCAGCTGACGATCAATCCGGAGAACACGGTGTTCGACGCGAAACGCTTGATTGGTCGCGAGTTCACGGAGACGACCGTGCAGAACGACATGAAAGTCTGGCCGTTCAAGGTGAGACACAGACCAGAAACTGAGAAAAGAGTGGGATCAAAGACGACAGTGGTTCTCACATGAAAAGTGAATGATGACACACCAACTCGCATCGAATAAAAAAGGATACAGAGACTGCAAATGTTAGTGCTACAAATCTTACAAATGTTACTACAAACTAGCCTATTGACCCGAGCATATGTGGCTTAATCAATGCCAAGCCTTTTTGGTGAAGTGGCATTGACTTAAAAAGAAAAAACAGTAACGTTTACTGATAAATAACCCTGAAGAAAATTTACCTTGTGCTGCCGTGAAGTCGTCTACAATACAATATTTTTTAATGTGTTTAAATAAATAAAAAATGCGAAGTTTATGATTTTGCTATTTTTACCCGTTCACCCTAACCTAAGTCAAGCCTTTTTGTATGTGAAGTAAGATTGAATAAAAAACATAAAAATTAACGTATTTTTCAATTACCCGATTTAAAAAGCTGATGCTTCCTTTACCCGTTTACCTAAGCCAAGCTTTTTTTGCAAAGTGAAAATGCGAAGTTAATGATTTTGCTATTTTTACCCGTTCACCCTAACCTAAGTCAAGCCTTTTTGTAAGTTAAGTAAGATTGAATGAAAAATATAAAAATTAACGTTTTTTGCAAAGTGAAAATGAATGGTAAATACCATTTCGACCCAATTAAAAAACTAATTTTTTTTTCAGAGATGGTTTTGTTACATCTTTCGCAGTCGCTCGTCAAGTTTTGAGCAGCAACAATTGCCAGTTGCCCATCGTGCGTTACGTTGAAATTATCGCTCAACAGTAACGTTTACTGATAAATAACCCTGAAGAAAATTTACCTTGTGCTGCCGTGAAGTCGTCTACAATACAATATTTTTTAATGTATTTAAATAAATAAAAAATGCGAAGTTTATGATTTTGCTATTTTTACCCGTTCACCCTAACCTAAGTCAAGCCTTTTTGTATGTGAAGTAAGATTGAATAAAAAACATAAAAATTAACGTATTTTTCAATTACCCGATTTAAAAAGCTTATGCTTCTTTTACCCGTTTACCTAAGCCAAGCTTTTTTTGCAAAGTGAAAATGCGAAGTTAATGATTTTGCTATTTTTACCCGTTCACCCTAACCTAAGTCAAGCCTTTTTGTAAGTTAAGTAAGATTGAATGAAAAATATAAAAATTAACGTTTTTTGCAAAGTGAAAATGAATGGTAAATACCATTTCGACCCAATTAAAAAACTAATTTTTTTTTCAGAGATGGTTTTGTTACATCTTTCGCAGTCGCTCGTCAAGTTTTGAGCAGCAACAATTGCCAGTTGCCCATCGTGCGTTACGTTGAAATTATCGCTCATAACCATGGAGTATCAATTTGAAAATGAAACATGGAGTATCAATTTCAATGAAATTTACTTGTTTTGAATCCAAAGTGCAACTTGCAATGCCGATGTCGATGTGCGTTTTGCAACCCGATTTTTTAAAACAAAAAAGTTCAAACTTTTTTCAAAGACGGTTTTGTTACATCTTTCCCAGTCGATCATCAAGTTTTGATCAGCCACGCTTCCATTTGCCTATGCTGCGCTGAACGTCTCTGTGTTGACCAAAGAGTATCATGATGACTCCAGCATCAAGAGCGACGTTTTGAGAAAACAATCTCAACTGGCATTATTAAAAAAATAGGTTAAGGAAATTGAGATAGAGTTTTCTTAAGTAGCAAAAAAGGGCGCCAATTCAAATTGCAAAAAAGTGCCACGCACAGATTGTAATAAATTTAATAATATAGGGTAGATTGAGAATTGAGAGAAATGGTAGTGCTGTCATCAAAGTTCATGAAGGGACAATGAGATTTTGTTCGAACATAACTCAATGCACTCAAGCTACTTGTCTGATTGCGTTTCAACGTCACGCCAATCGGCAATTCAAACAAATGGCACCAGTTTTTGAAAACAACGTGAATCAGCAGTCTCACCAAGATTTCGGCCGCAGATCGTTGACCGCGCCAACAAGCCGATGGTCGAGGTGACCGTGGGCGGACAGAAGAAGGAGTTCGCGGCGGAGGAGATCTCGGCCATGGTGCTCGGCAAGATGAAGGAGATCGCGGAGGCGTACCTCGGCAAGGAGCTCAAGAACGCCGTCGTCACGGTGCCCGCCTACTTCAACGACGCACAGCGACAGGCGACCAAGGACGCCGGCACCATCGCTGGCCTCAACGTTGTCAGGATCATCAATGAACCGTACGGCCGTGCTTTGGTTGTTGCGGTTTCTTTGTTGAATTTGCTACGCACTGAGCGAGCGGTTTGGCGTGCAGTCAGTCACTGGACAGAGTAGGGGAGAACAGAGCAGTTGAACGATTGGTCAACCATCCAATACAAATATCAAACAGTTATTGAAATCTTTGATAGACTGTACAAGTTCAAAAGTATGAAAGAATTTTTGATTTTTTTTGTTCAGAACGGCAGCCGCAATCGCGTACGGACTCGACAAAAAGGAGGGCGAGAAGAACATTCTGGTGTTCGATCTGGGCGGTGGCACGTTCGACGTCACTCTGCTCACCATCGACAACGGCGTCTTTGAGGTGCTCTCGACCAATGGTGACACTCATCTTGGTTAGTCATAGTCCGCTGGTGGTTTTGTTTGATTGCTAAATGCTAATCACTAAAAGTTATGCTGTTGACATTCGGTTGTAATGTGTAATGGTGACATTCGCTGTGTACGCTCATGGTTCACTCGACTGGAGAGTGAGAGAGACCACACCACCTGCGAATTTGTCAAGTCTGAGTGCACAACAAATTCCAACTTCCAAAGTTCCAAAGTACAACATTCATCTCATCTCAGGCGGCGAGGACTTCGACCAGCGTGTCATGGAGTACTTCATCAAGTTGTACAAGAAGAAACACGGCAAGGATCTACGCAAGGACAACCGTGCCGTGCAGAAGCTGCGTCGCGAGGTGGAGAAGGCGAAGCGCACGCTGTCCAATCAGCATCAAGTGCGACTGGAGGTGGAGTCGTTGTACGACGGCGAGGACTTCTCGGAGACGTTGACGCGCGCCAAGTTTGAGGAGCTCAACATGGTACGCTTGGTGTCGAGCGGCTTTTTGCGTTGGGTTGTCGATTGTGGCGATTCGGGGCGATGTCAAGTATCCTGATTGGTTTTACGGAACTAATGTATTTACGAGCTTTGGAAAGGCCATCCTCTTCTCCATTTCATGTTGGCCTGGTCGAATTCCAAACAATAGCCATGGCCCGTTCCCATACAACTTGAGGTATTGTGGATTTATTCAAACGTGTCCGGACTAAAATGACGTCATTTGCTTTAAAAACGCCCGTTTGTCAAAGTACAGGCACTAAAATGTCAGTTTGGTGTGATTGATTCGACATTCACCATTTGTTTACGGGAAGAAATCTGCTAAACGGAAAGTCTGGTTTGCTGTGAACGGCAAGCGCATGTTTGGCGGCACATGACGTCATTTCAATGGGACACGTTTAAAAAAAATCATACTGACTGTTAATGCGTTCTAATAAAAAAATAATTGAAATTGACTCGACCGAAAGTTGGAGCTTCACTGCACTGGTTACTTTAAGTAACCAGTGAAGCTGTACTGTTCCAGCAAATGTCTACCCAAGTGAAACAATTGAAGCCACCGACATTCGTTCAGGATCTGTTCCGCTCGACGTTGAAGCCGGTGCAGAAAGTGCTGGAAGACGGCGACCTCAAGAAGGAGGACATCCACGAGATCGTGCTCGTTGGCGGCTCCACTCGCATTCCGAAGATCCAGTCGCTGCTGAAGGAGCATTTCAACGGAAAGGAGCCGTCGCGCGGCATCAACCCGGATGAGGCGGTCGCGTATGGCGCTGCCGTGCAGGCCGGCGTCATTGCTGGCGAGGAGGGTTCGTTGTCGCAGTTTGTGATTTCACGAAAAGTTCGCAGCTATTGTGTTTTAGATTTTGATCGTACTCTACTCGTGGAACAGACGTTATTTCCACTGTGATCATTGTTGGTTCTGCGACTCGCTCACACACAGATCGGAAAATGCTTTAACTTATGCGGCAATTCAGAAATCAGAAAATGAATGTGTTGTATTTGTGAGACGAGACTTGAACAATTTTGAACATTGCCCCATCCAGACTAGGCCTAAATCTGACTTTACGTCTATGCGCGTCTGGTCGCAAAACCAGGAGAACGTGGACAATTTGCATTGCCGTGAGCAGAACACCGCAACTGAAACTGCACAGTTTTGTTGCAGACACTGATCTGGTGTTGTTGGACGTGAATCCGCTGACGATGGGCATCGAGACGGTCGGTGGTGTCATGACGAAACTGATTGGACGCAACACGGTGATCCCGACCAAGAAGTCGCAGATCTTCTCCACTGCGGCCGACAACCAGCCGACTGTCACCATTCAGGTTCCCTGATTTGTTGATATGGAATCATTTTTCAAATATTCTGCGTTTTAGTCATTTGGTCACTTTCCGTCATTCGGAGCGCGCTGAAATTCAAATGTCTACTGTGTGTATATGATGGTCGTTTTTTTGAAAATCAGTCACTGATTATAACCTGCAGCGCTTTTGTGATTGCTCATGGTTGGATGTGAATTTGGGCACGCTGATTGGTCGCATCGCATTTACCACAATTTTCGTTGTTTTACCACACATGGTGCGAAATAAAAACAAGACACTTCATGAAAATACAGGAACGGGTCCCAAATGACATTTTTTCGAATCATGAAAGTAAGCGAATTCATTGATTTTCAGGTGTTCGAGGGCGAGCGACCGATGACCAAGGACAACCATTTGCTCGGAAAATTCGACCTCACCGGAATCCCGCCGGCGCCGCGCGGTGTACCGCAGATTGAAGTGACGTTCGAGATTGACGTTAATGGTATGACTATGGCATGGGAAATTTCTGAGATTTGGTTATACTTTCTAATGTTTAGCTTAGGAACTAATAAGTGGACAACACCGTTTCTCGTTTTCCGAACAAAGTGACTAAGTACCACGGACTAACTGATTGGCTGAATGGTTGTAGTGGTGCAGCACGATGCAACCAATCGGTGTTCCATGTTTCATGAATTCGATTCACATTGCTTTCGCGATTCATTGGTTGTTAGAAATGGACGCTTTGTTCACTGATCATTTCAATCAATCAATCAATCAATCAATTTTATTTGTATGCCTCACGGCCAGTTCACATCAACACATTCACAAAACTTCCATTATGCAAAACAAACACAATTGATGTCACAAAAAAAAACCTAAAGAAACACAAGATTATTGATGAACTTGGTGAATGCATGAATGAAAGCAAGCAAAAAGTCGATGCAAACGAATGGGCAGATGACTGCCCGGGTATTCACACAAAGAAACAAAATCCACAAAATAAAACCAACCGTCGACAGTCAGAAACAATTGAATGTTAAAAAAAACGCGCAAACACAATTGAAGCTTGAGAGAAGAAATAAATAAAATAGCGCGATCACGAACCGACAACATCAGACAGCGCACAACGGCCACGATTGACATTCAGGCACGATTAAATTAAGCAAGAGAAAGCAAAATAAACACGGCACAGTTGCTTTTCTTTTCTTCATCGCAGTTTTTCTCTCTTGTTTTTTTTCTTTTTTTTCTTTTTTTTCTTTTTTTTTCTTTTTTTTCTTTTTTTTTCTTTTTTTTTCTTTTTTTTGTTTTTTTTTATTTTTTGTTTATGGGCTTTTGTTTTTCCTGTGCCATCCCAAATACAGCTAACAGCAAGTGATGAGCAACAGCAAGCAAGTAACAGTGCTAGTTAACAAAAAGAACACCCTGAACACAAAAGCCACAAGAGCACACAGAAAAAACGCGAGATAAAAAGAGCTGTGACATGGACACACACTTGCACCAGATACAAGAAAAAAGAAAACAACACGAAACGTCGCACAAAAGAGCACATGTGATTCAAAACAAAAACGCAATCACATTCAGTTGAACATGTTTCAAAACAAAACAAAACAAAACAAAGAGTGCTGGCGGCTGGGCGGACTCTCCTGTCTATTCCAATGCAGCAGAAAATTTACCAAAGACAAATGAATGAATTTTTTTATATTCCTGTGTTTTGAGACGCCTCCGAAAACTGGCTGTAGTTGGTGAGGTGACAGTTTCATCAGACAAAAGATTCCAGAGATGTATGGTCCTAACGCACCAAAAATTTTTCCTGATAGTGGTCTTGTTTCTGGGAACTGCGAGTTGCCATTTATGATCACTTGCCTTCACCTTCGCCGCAATTTCAGGCATTCTGCACGTGACGGCCGAGGACAAGGGCACCGGCAACAAGAACAAGATCACGATCACCAACGATCACAATCGGCTGTCGCCCGAGGAGATCGAGCGCATGATCAACGACGCTGAGAAGTTTGCAGAGGAAGACAAGCTGGTGCGCGATAGCTTCGTTTGTGTTCAGGCCGATATTAAAAGATTGAGTGCGGTTCGAATCGAGCACAGCACGTTGATTGGCCCATGGTGCAACTCTGCTGCAGCCAATCGGCACCTCTGGTTACAGTGTTTTTGACTGGCTGGATCTGATGTGATTTCAAAAACACAGTTTCCAGTCATTTCTCAAGTCTCAATGTTGATCTTCCCTCAATCACCTGTGATGTAAGTATCACCAAACGTCTCAGTTGTTTCATTTGTTGCATATTGCAGGTGAAAGAGAAAGTGGAGGCACGCAACGAGCTCGAGTCGTACGCGTACTCGCTGAAGAACCAGGTGGACGACAAGGAGAAGTTGGGCGGCAAACTGTCGGACGACGACAAGCAGACGATCACGAAGGCGGTCGACGAGAAAATCTCATGGCTCGAGGCGAACAAGGTTGGTGGGTGGTGACAGGGGACAAACGAGGCCACTGGGTTTATGCGTTTCCATGTAGCCGGCTGGTTGTTGGCTGCGTTTTAACGGAGCACGCACGTCTGCCGAACTGCACAGCAAATCCAATGAACATCGAGTCGTTGCGCAATCCTAGTAATCAATCACTCAATTCAATAGCTATTATATTGGCTATTATATCAATCACTCAACTCAATATTTCTGGTCGGTCTTATGTTTTCTCTGTTTTTTTTCAGGAAGCGTCAATTGACGAACTGAAAGAGCAGAAAAAAGAGCTCGAAGGAATCGTGCAGCCGATCGTTGGCAAACTGTATCAGGGCCAAGAGGGCGGTGCACCACCAGAGGAGGAGGCCGGTGGCGATGACGGAAGGGACGAACTTTAATAGTGCTAGTGCTGGTTTTAGTTTTTGTGATGTTCTTTTAGTTCTACTTTGTTCTCATCAAACGTTCAACCGTCAACCAAAATGTCGCTTTTATGTGTTTTGTTTTTGTTTTCTATTGAACTTCGTTCACAATTCCATTTCACTCGGTTATTAGCAGCGGTGATTTTTTGTATTTACTATTTTTTGCGTTTTCTGGTTGTCTGCGTTTTGATCTTCTTTCCGTTTGCTGCCCCTTATTTATTGTCATTTTTTGTGCAGTTTGTTTTTTGTTATTCTGTGATTTTCTCGCAAATCGCCGCTCGTGTTTCTAAAACTTGGATTCTTTAATTTTTTTTGTCTTTTGCGTTCAAGGATGCAAAAAGTTCGTTTTCAGAAAATAATATGCGTTGGTTTTTGTTTTTTACTTTGTTGTACACACGGGTTTCGCTCAATTTTTGATTATTTGCAATTTTCTTGGATTTCTGGATTAGATTTTCAGTTGGGTTTTTTAAAATTTTATTTGGCAACGAGTTTTTGGATTGTGGTTTCCTTGAGATGGCTATTTGTTATTTTTCTCCCACACTTTTGTTGTTACGGTTGTACAACCAAACAGTTGTGCAAAAGTAACAAACAAAGAACACTACTCAGTGCTGTGATTTTAACGGTTTGAAATTGAAATAATTTTAAAATTGAGAATTTTTAATCCGTAGTTTTTTTGTTTTGTAATCCTATTATGCCATTATAAAATACAAAGTGACTTCTTCAGTATGGTGTTGATTGTTGGCTAGGAATTTGGAAAAATTGTTTTTTTTATTCGAAAATATATTTGAGTTTCAAAGCATTTCAATTTTCAAAAATACAGTTCATTGTGAGTTTTGTGTGTGTCGCATTGTGTCGTTGCTGTTGTTGTTGTTGTTATCATGCGTCTGTGTTGATTTTTACGGTGTTCTTTTTACTGTTGATTTGAAATCTCGTCAGCAAACTTGAAATGAATAATGATTGCACACTTCGGTTGCTGAATGAACAGAGTTGGACAATTCCGTTCAATAGTCGTCTACAAGTTTGGGAAGATGGGGCGTGTTTCAGTCGAACTCTATTATAGGCAGTCAGCTGATTGGTTGGCGGTCAAGTGATACATGACAGACTGCGCACGCATCAGGAGGAGGAGATCACCAACCAATCAGCTGATTGCCTATAGTTTAGAGTTCGACTGCAGATGACATCCTCAGTTTCAAAACATTCACAAAATTTCAACAACAGTTTCAAATCAGTGGAAATACGGAAGCAGTGAGGAAAAGGCAAATGACAACAAATATTTGGTCAAGCACAATGAGTGTTTCAACAGCGATGTGTTGAGACTTTTATGTGCGCGACCCGCGACCTCAGTCACCAAGTGCAAAACTTTTAATCATGCGTAAAATTTATTCTTTCGCTAAAATTAATTAACAAGTCATTTTCTACGACCTCACCAAACCGTGCCGACTCGACCAGCTCCGTGATCTCAAATTTCGCAAACACGCCAAACGCAACGACCGCTTACAAGGAAGAGCTGTTGTGCGCACGGGTCTTGCTGTGTTGCATGGGCAGCATGCAGCAGACCCGTGCTGGGGTGCTCGTTGAAACGCCATGTCCGATGAAAGATTGTATGATCAGTGACATCAAATAACATCCAGATCATCCAGAATTTCACCACAAAAATTCAAAATCAGTTCACAAAAGCATTCAAGTAAACCAGTGAGCTTGCTGCGGCAACCGGATCGCTTGCTTATTTTGGAAAAAAGATTTGGCGGAAAAAAGCAAAGAAATTTGGTGCTTGTTCCCAAGCCTTTGGTTGTGTTGTGCGCATAACAGTACCTGTCTGTCTGTATGCGGCATCCCATAATTCAGTTAACACGCTGAAAAATGTCCGAACTTGTATTCAGTCGCGTGTCCTGTCCCTCCAGTCCCAGAAAATGAGTTTAAAAATAAATAAATTTTTATGCTTGATCGAGGTAGGACACGACGTGGGTCACCCGTCGGGACACGGACACTGCTTGGGACACGCCAACGGACACGAGTTCCGACATTTTTTAGCGTGAACATGCAATACACAATAATTTCATGATTCACTTCAATCTCACTTCAATATGTGCAATTCGCAAAAATAAAATGACAATATTTATTATGTTTGGTTTCACCACCGTCCAGCGCACCATTCAAGGACGATTTTGGTAATTTCCCCGCAGAGCGCAGACAAATCCATTTTTTATTCCGTTTCGATTCGATTTGATTATTCGCACTGATTTGGTGCTCAGCATTTGAAATACTAAAAAATAATTCGCAGAGTCCAATCCAACACAACCTCACCCACGCTCACGCAAACGTTGCAAGCATCATCACCATCACCACGCATCCTATTCTTCTCCCCATTGCACACCATAAAAACCAGTTGAATAATTTGAGTTTTGTTGTCGTTGTGTTTTTAGCGTTCTGTTCTGTTGTGTCGGTTAGCTGCGAAGAGATGTTTTTCGTTCACAAAAATTCAATTTTGATGTTTAGACAGAACACGACAAATAGTTGTTGCATAATAGGAAGTGGCACGCGCGTGCGTACGTACGTTAACCTGAGAAACATCAACGCAAGACAACACACCCATAATGCGCTTGAAAACGTAGAATTTGCTCGCCATCAAAGACGCGTGTTTTCAAGATTGTTCCTTAGCGCAAAATCATATCACCAAGAATCCGATGGTTTTGTCGCAAAAATAATCACAATAATTCGGCACGTGTCAATAATCTCTGCGGCGATTTTGCGGCCATCCATATTTTATGCGCGAAATAAATTTTGTTTATTCCACGGACAAGGACGTGTGTGTTGTGTACGATTTTTTTAAATGATACGTCGTGAAATGTTTATTTTGCTCGAAAAATCGTGTCGCGCAATTGTGAGAGAACTCCGTGATTGTATAGCAACATTTTGAGTCAAAAAAACATTTTGTTCAGATTATAAGAACACGGTCAAGTCGGAGTTTTTTGCTTTTGTCAAACTCCCGAGTTCAAAAATCACAGAAAAATCATCTTGTTCGTCAGTGATAACGATCCAGACGAGCGACCATGCAACGCGCGCACCAACGTGAGTTCAACCTCGTCGAAGACATCGGCAACACGATCAACGTCTTCCGCGATCTGTTGTCACTGGCAGGCCAACAGAATCACTCTCCCATCGAGTTTACAAAGGAGAGTTTTGCGGCGGCCCCGCCAGATGCGATCATTGCCGAGCACCATCAACAGCAACCCATCAGTGTGCCCAATTTTGCACCGCTGATCAACGCCGCCAGTGGATTCGCGAAGAAAGCCGATGTCTGCATACCGACATGCAGCCTGCCGGACATCGCACAGTCGCTGCAGGTGCGTTCAATAAATCAGTAGAACGAGTTCGTGAAAGTTTGCGAACACATTTTTATGCGACATTATTTCGAGTTTTTGCGCTGTTTTGACGCAAAAGAAGAGTTCTTCAGGGTTAAACGCTGAATAATCCCAGACGCAAAAACTCATGCGCGATTCCCTTCGGCGCAGCCAAATCAGTTAAATTCTCGACAATTGGCGGTTGGCGTCAGAATTGACGGCAAACCGTTGCGCCCATACTTAACAATGTTTCCGTGTGCCAGGTGATGTCAGCGACAATGAGCCAGCTGCAGATGACCCTGACTCTGCTTGAGTACTGTCTGCTCACAGTGAGCATCGTGCTCACTCTCTGCGTGCTGGTCGGCACCGGCTTCGGCATCTACTACATACGACGGCGACTCGCACTCCAGGAGTCCGGCCAGTTCTTGAAGCGCTTGACTGGCGGCGGCGGCAGTTCAAACGGAACTCCAGGCGGCGTTGCGTCAAAATGCGTCAACTGTCAACGCCAACAGCAACCGGTCGACACGCAAAGTGTCGTCTCGAATGACTATGCGGAGCCGGACTGGTCAACGGCGACGTCGACGACAACGACCATGAGCAATGGTGACGTCGTGAATGGACACGCCTATGCGAACGGTCGTAACAATCGCAGCTTGGAGACTGCTGATCAGAGATACTAATTGAGCGATGCAGCGTTTTATTGTCTTTGTGGAGTTTTTAGTCGCAATCATTTCTACCAACGCTTTCAATGTGCAATCAAACCCGCGTATGCAGCAATCATCAATTATATGGTCCACTTTCCTTATTCCTTATGCAGTATTTTCAAAATCAAAAATACACTGTTTAATGTGCAATTTTCTGAGCCACTTTGTTTATCGTTTTATGTCCCATCAATTCTGTTTTTGCCTTATCTTTTGTTTTCTTCGTTCATCTATTGTGGATTTATTCAAACGTGTCAAGGCTAAATGACGTCATTTGCTTTAATGTCGTTTGTCAAAATATAGGCACTAAAATGTCAGTTTAGTGTGACTGATTCGACATTCACTATTTGTTTACGGGAAGAAATCGGCTAAACGGAAAGTCTGCTTTGCTGTGAACGGCAAGCGCATGTTTGGCGGCACATGACGTCATTTCAGTGGGACACGTTTAAAAAAATAGGTCATACTGAATGAAAAGTGAAAAATAGTCCTTTCAGGCTTATAGAAGCTAAAACTTCTCGGTATTTTGTTCACCAGTTTACGCAACAAAACAAGTTTGTTTAAGTAGCATTTATGTCGTTTGTACACGATATACAATGACAATCGGTGTTGAAAAAAGTGTTGACAAAAAACTTCTTCCTTTCAGGGGTGTCGCAAAAAAAGCTTTGACTTTTTCAAATGTTTATCGGCAACATATGACAAACACAACCCTTGCCACAATCAAACTGGGAAAACTGGGAGAAGAAACAGCTATTCACCTGTTTTGGCGTAATCAAATCAACAAACAGCTTCGGTTATCTTATCATTGAAACTCTTCAAATGATGTCGTTTGCTTTTAGTAACTGAAGTCTTGCAAAAAATTGCCGTAACCGTCTATTTCACGGCTCGTCTGTCCTGGAGACAGACAAATTGCTACCAAAACTGGAGAAACCAATCAACAACCACGGAAAAATGAGCACGTATGTTTCCGTTAACGATTTTTCTAATTTCTGTTTAATTTCTTCCTCATGCAATAAATATCCTGCAACTTCAGTGCGATGCGCCGTTGGGAATGGGGCTTGATGGTGATCATGATTTTGATCCCACTGGTCGGCGGCTTCATTGACGCGATGATATTCAATGCCGATAGTTACAAGGTTCAGTCTCATGTAACCTTTCATTTTTCAATAACGACAGTAAGATATGTGGTGTAGGTCTCACCACGATTAGGAAATTTATTTTTTGGAAATGTCGATCCAAATCCAAAACGATCTTTGTTTCATGGAAAACAGAACGGCGACGTGCAGAAACCACCATGGGCCCCGCCGGGCTGGCTTTTTGGTCCCGTTTGGACCCTACTTTATCTGATGATGGGTCTGGCCTCGTTTTTGGTCTACAAACTCGGCGGCGGCCTAAATGAGATCACGATACCAGCGTTGACAATTTACGTCATGAATTTAGCGCTGAACTTTCTCTGGACTCCGCTGTTCTTCGGCGCGGGCAACTTTTGCGCGGTCAGTTTTTTATTTATTTGCATACTCATAGAAACTGTTACGACAAATCATTGTTTTTGAGTTGGTTAAAGATGAGTTGCTTGGGCTTGGGCTAGAATTGTGCGCCGAACCCGCTCTCAACAATCATTTTTCAGGCGTTGCTCGACATTGGAGCAATGTGGGCAACGATTGTTGCATGTATCGTCGCGTTCACGAAACCGTCGTGGATCGCGGCACTTCTGATGGTGCCCTATTTGCTTTGGGTATCGTTTGCGAGCGCCCTGAATTACTCGTTGGTCGATTTGAATGGTTGCATTTTTCACTATAATAACGGCACAAATTCGACACATCTGTGATTATGTTTTTGAGATCATCTTGTGATTTAGTTTAATTGGCTTTTCCATACTTTTCGTTTCGCTGGTTTAGTGTGGTATGTTTACCGTTACTCACTAACGCTTGAATTAAATTTTTGTTATATTGAAAAAGCAAAACCAGTTTTAGTGTATATGCAAACGAGTGAATGTATCAAAAAAAATCAGTTGAGCTCAACTGTTGTTTTTTCCCACATGTGATGTGACAACAAACTAGTAAGTAGGCAGTGAAAACGTTGTTGTTGATGTTTTGAATTTTTGAGTATACAAACGCACGTACCAACAACATAACAATTATTTCTGGCCGGGGAAGTCTTTTTGGTCACCTACCTTTTGAAATTTCAGCTATTTCATCAAGCAAATTCCTATGCCTTTTTCGTCCGATAGAAACTACAAATCTGTTCAAAGCGATTCCTCATCAAAAATGCCAAAGGCAAACAAAATTATGGAATGGGGGCTGATGTTGATGATTATTTTTATCCCGGTGATTGGCGGTTTTCTGACGGGCTTCTTTTTTGGCGGAAATTCCGAAAAATACAGGGTACGCAAACCCATTCTTTTTTGGCACATTGTCAATCTTGATTTAATGCTAATCTATTATTTTTGTTCATTTATAGTCCGGAGAGATGCGCCAGCCGTCGTGGGCTCCGCCTGGTTGGGTTTTTGGGCCAGTTTGGACGGTGCTATATTTCATGATGGGCTTAGCGTCGGTGTTCGTTTACAAACAAGGAGGAGGCTTCAACGAATTGACCGTGCCTCCTCTGCTCGTATACGTAGCAAATTTGGCACTAAACTTCATTTGGACGCCGCTGTTTTTTGGTATCGGCAACTTTTGCTTGGTAAGTTTTTGTTTCTTTGTGTTTCAACTCATTTTTTAAGCCAGGAAAAAACAAAATCCTGAATTACAAAACATCGCAATTCGCAGGCTCTTCTTGAAATCGGCGCAATTTGGGCAACCATCTTGGCTTGTATAATCACTTTCGCAAGGCCTTCATGGGTCGCAGCACTGATGATGGTTCCGTATTTTCTTTGGGTTTCATTTGCTAGCGTTTTGAACTATTCATTGGTCAATTTAAATGGATGTTTTTATGAGTTCAATAGCACAAACTCGACAGTTTGAAAAAAATTTAATGTGCACTTGGGATTTTTTATAAGTTGTCTGGTTTATTTTTATCGGCATTGCGTATAAATAAAAACACTGCTGGTTGCTTGGGAAAACCGCAAAACTTATCAATTAATCAGACTGGTGGCTAGACTCCATTTTGGGTCTTGAAGAAACTACAGTTGAATAAAGCTCTATAAACGTAATTTTAAACAAGATCGCTTCCCCACGAAAACTAACAGTTCAACCCCAATCGACCATTTCAAAATACGAAGCTCACATTTTATTTTTCGCGAAAAACCGGCCAATCTTGAACTTGTCAACCTGATAGCCGGTCAGTTCGCGTTCCCGTCCGAGTGCCAAATACGCCAACAGTTTACCCGTTCCGGGACTTGCCATAAAGCCGCCGGCCGAAAATCCGGCGCCAATGACAATGTTCGGCCTCGACGGGTGACGATCGAGGATGAACGTTCCATCCTTTGAGTACGTGTAGATGCAGCGCTCATCAATCACGGGGCCATTGTCAGCGTCCAGGCACGGGTAGTGCTCACGGACGTAGTCCCGGACAGACGCCAAGTACGGCCCGAAATCGCCGCGGTCACGCGCGTCCGGATCGCACGGAAAGCCGGACATGCTGCCGATCTGAAACGGACTTTTGCCAAACTGAACATTCAACAAAACAATTGGAACTACAATGAAAACATTTAATCGCTCAACGGGTTGACGAACAAATTGATCTGACTACAGTCAAATTGTAAAAGTGGGTGTTTGTGTATTCTGGTCTTTCAATCTGACATGCTGGTTGGCTGCACCCAGCTGGTCATGCCAATCGGTGAGTACATTCCACCAGCAGCCAATCAGCTGACTGGCCATGATTTACGGTTTCCATTCGACCGTAGTTCAAACACTCCTGACTGCAAAAATAGCTCGCCGACGGCCGACCTTCATGCAGTCTTCGTATTCGAACGACGGAATTCCATAGACGGCACACTCGAACGTTTGACTGATCACCGGAAAACCAGCGGACAAACTGTGAACGCCGGGACGAGTGACCCGCCAGTAGGTGTGGCCGGTGGACCGGGGCTACGATTTTTAGATAGAATTGCTACATTTAGTTACAGCGTCAAGCTAACAAGATGACGTCAATTAGCTGGGTGCATGATTTGGAGAGCTGGGAGAACGTAAAGACAAATTTGTGTGGAAGTGAAGCAAAGGTATTCCACATGTTACTTCCTTTACGTTCATAAATAAAAAAACAGGAAAATCACGCGCTCAATAGTCATTCATGCTGAAAACAAGCCCCTGCACTGCAACTGCGAATTTCATCAACATGAATTGGTTCTGATTGCTTAATTCAACATAATTCAACATGTCCATAATCTTAAATCATTCAATATGCTTGTTAATCCATAATTAAACGCTTGAAAACTGCACTGCACGACCACAAAAAGGGCACACTTTACGTTTTTGAAGTTTAGAAAAGTCGCGTAAATCACTTGCCCCGCTTACCTGTAAAAGATCACGCAACTCTGGCAGCAGTTTGCCGGTCCACGAGCCGGCTGTGACAACGAGCTTTTTCGCAGTGATCGTGTCCGTTTCACCGGTGTGCGACGATTTCACGGTCACACGAACGGCAGAATCGTTGCCAACATCAGTGCTGATGTCAAGCACCTGAACTCACTTTGATATTTATGTCATAAATTATTTTTAACGTGACTTTTCAACGACGTCTCTCATAAAAGTAGGATCGATCCGGCGGTCGGGTGACGGGTATGATCCAGTTCAACATCCAAGTCAACCGCAGATTGATCAAAGATAGTCGCCGAGAGGTATCGTATGTACTTTTGTGATTTGCTACACAGTTCACTGCCTGCTACACGATATGAAAACGGAACACACTTACTGACAAAAAGAATAAAGGTGAAAAGAACAATTCAAAAACACGAATACAAACCTTTGTGGAATCGCGGAGCAGCCCGCCAATCGCCGTGAACTGCTGCTGCACCGCGTTGAGCGCCTTGTGCGCCTGCACGACGCTGCCGTCTGGCTCGTAGATCGCCTTGTGCCCTTCGTAGTGGATCATCGGATAACGACGAGCGAGTTCACTGAAAAAACACAACAAATAAAAAGACCTCGCCATTTTGTGAATGCCAAAATATGCTGCTTTACAAGATCAAACGTGAACAAAGTGACATATGTCTGCTTGTCTGTGGTAAAAACACCTTAGGCAGTTCTGCCTGGTGTCCGTCGCACTGACGAGCCAGGGGGCACCCCGGCATGCGTCTACCTGGCGAAACCGCAAACAGCGAACTCCATGTATGGATGTACAATTCTTAGCGTTCGCTTTGTTTATTCCCGACCAGCGTTCTTTCACCAACTCGGAAAACAAGTCACCAAAATCGAAAACCTCGAGTCGAGCATTTCATGCAGCCAGCCATGCGCCTTCATTTCGTCAGCGAAGCGCTCGAGGAAATCGGCCGAATTTCGACTGAACGTCAGTCGACCAGAGCGGATCAGCAGCGGCTGATTGACGACCCTCGACAACTGGTGCCACATGCGGTAGCTCTCGATCGCCATCACGATGTCTGCAAAACAGTTTGGGTTCTGGTTAAAAAATTAAATTTCAGTTGTTATTTTGGCATCGTGGCAACGCCGACCCATGAAAACGACTGAAATATATTTAAGAAACACAATCGCTGAAGTTTGTGATACAACAATTTGTTTCTAATTCTAAACTTCTCGCATTCTGATAGGTGCGTTCCAAACATTAGTCCACTGCCTCACGTTCTGCGCGTATTACCATAATACCAAGTCAGTCGATTCCAAGCATCGGAAACCTCGAAGTTTTCAAATATCGACTTACCCGCTGCTTCTGCCAACCTATTATAAGAATTTATGGGCAGCGTTGGGTTCGTAGGACACTTTTCGACCCAACGTTGCCCTTAAATTATTATAATAGCGTTTGGAGGGCTGATGCAACACGCGCGCAGCGTTCCAACACTTTTGGCCGCCACTGTAGACTTACCCTGATGACCGGTGATATGGAACGTCCTGGTTGACGCGTGCGAGCTGCCCCTCGAGTGCGGCAGCGGGAATTGTTCCAGCAGCAGGGTTCGCTGGGCGTGCTGCTGCAAATGGTACGCTGTCCATGAGCCGATGATGCCGGCACCGACCACGATGCAGTCCCATGGATCGGTGACCGTCGCAGACGTCGTGTTCATGATGCCCTGGTCTGAACGCAGTGCACTCGCTTGCAAACAACACAATCAAACACACAGGCACATGCGCTTAGTACCCCAGTGCGTGTGTCGTCGAAGTGTGCGTGCGTCTTTGCGATTGGATCTCGGGCACGAAATCAAAAATGCAAAATGCACCGCCAACGGGAATGTCGAAACACGTGTAAAACAGTGACATCAGAAAAGAACAGTTCAGAAATTGCTATCAATTGCAGCAGTCTCTTATCTTTACAAGCAGAAGCAACAAACCAATTGGAGCACTCAGGTGCACGTTCAATGTAACACACTGTCTCTGTTCTTGTTTCAGTTTACACTGCTGACGCGAATATCGTTGAAAATCCAACCAGGTTTTGAAAAAAAATTTATTTTTGAAAAAGTCTCCAAATTCAATTTTGAAAACGAAAACAAAATCACACGAATAATTGACAAGATAAAGCATTAGCAATAGAAGTCTTAACGGCGGTCAATGAATGAACTTTCAAGCGAAGATTACAAATCAGCGGAACTGGGTTAAAACAAAAAATCAGTCAAACAAAATCACAGCAAAGCACAACATCTAACAAAACTGCATTTTTTAACCTTTGAATAGCGTTGGAGCACCAGTAATCGAGTATTTAGTAAACAGTCTGTCATAAAATTTTCATCCACATACCGTATTACCTCTAATAAACCCCCATGGGGGTTTATTTCTTCAGCGACTTCTGGGGGTGGGGGTTTATTTTTGGGGGGGGGGGCTTTATTTTTTTGGGGGGGGGGGTTTATTTGGAAACCATTTTTAGGAGTGGGCAAAATGGCAAAAATACCTTCCATGGCAGGAAGGAAGTCGCAGAAACTTCTACTCTACATAGAAATTTCCTTTTACAACAGCCTTTTGTAATGAAATTACCATTAACTCATCCATTTGGGGCCTTTGGTAGCACAATTTCATCATTTTCACTGCAACCAGCCACTGAATTCGCAGGGTATGTGTTTCAAACAGGTTTCAATAATCCCCCATGGGGGATTATTTTTGGGGGGGGATTATTTGCAAACTTGTCGAGGGGGTGGGGGTTTATTTTGGGGGGGGTTAATTTTGGGGGGGGTTTAATAGAGGTAATACGGTATTTAGTAAACAGTCTGTCATAAAATTTTCATCCACAT
The DNA here is from genome assembly GCA_030248135.1 of Theristus sp. LFF4_11. Lineage (NCBI taxonomy): Eukaryota > Metazoa > Nematoda > Chromadorea > Monhysterida > Xyalidae > Theristus > Theristus sp. LFF4_11. The sequence continues at coordinate 92,606 of JASANC010005673.1, read as the reverse complement.
AACCCGATGTCGTCACATTCAGATGCCCGCGGACTGACTAATATGCGCTTATCACATTCACGTCCATTCCAACAACCCTCATCTCACGCACTTGTAGTTTAACGAAAAAGAAAACTCGAAAAAATCAAGATTATCACCATGCGAAAGAGCGGTAAAAAAACAGAATAGAACCTCAAAAACCTTGGAAACTGATCGGAATTCTTTCGTAAAATCATCAGAAAATACCGTTGGATCAAAATTCTCCAAAAGAAACAAAAGCAATCATTGCATGTGAAGTTTCACAAAAAAAAATTGTTCGCGTTTAATCAAATCACACGGGAAATGTAAAGCAACCTAGCAACCAGTCAAAAAGTCAATACAAACAAAAAATCCACAACTGATTCACTTTTTCGTGCAAATATGCTCCAGCACAACGTGCGAGAACTCAACGAACAGATCCTCGGTGAGTCCGGTGTCATGGACGCCCTTGAGGAAGGCGGTGTGTCCGCCGTGCTCAGTCAACACCAGCACCACGTTGGCACTCTCGTTGATGTCGTCCAGTGGAATCGCTGCAATAACCGGCAAACAACAGTCGCTGTTAATGGTGTTGTTGTTTTTTACCGCCACTGCAGAAAGGTGTTGCACCAATTTAGCGTCAGCAAGAAGGCTGCATGCGACCGATGGTGTTCGACCAGCCTCCAGGACACGATGGCTCGATTGGACGCTGGTGCAGGCAATAAGAGTAAACAGTGGTCGCGTTATTTACTATCTGATTAAAGTCAAACTGGAAAATATCAGCAATCTGTGTGTTTGCAGCGATTGGAATATGGCTGTATAGAGCTGATTGGTCAATGTCCTATCAGTGAGCCTAACTCAGAAGCAGTAGCCAACCAGCTGATTGCCCGTAATTTACATACAGATCGACTATGTAGACAGATTGCAATGCAGAATGCTCTGAATTTGAGAAAAAAACCAGCAGCGTTCATGAGCTCCAACAGACGTGACGCGGACCAAGCAGCGGTGCACCCCAACTGCCTGATGCACGCAGCCACCAGCACCACCCAGCCCAGACGCACAATGCACCGGCGCGAAGCAGTCGTCGGCGGCCGTGAGGCAGAGCGTCGGCACCCGTATCTTGTGCACGTGTTTGCCGAGCGACGCCTCCGTGTAGTAGTGCTCCCAGTCGCGGTAGCCGAACATCGGCACCACAAACGCCGCGTCAAACTCACGCACCGTTTCGGCGGCCATCACTTTCTGCCAGTCGAGCTGCGTCTCGAACAAATGGCGATAACTGAAATATAGGGGGCACACGTTGATTTTATGAGTAATACAACCAAAATATGAGTAACACTTGGTCCATATAGGCTTTCCGGTCTTTTTGAGGGGATCAATCAATGGGTCACCTGATTTTCAAGGAGGAAGGTCTGTTTCCCTCCTATATGCATTGAATACCTGACCACCATTCTTGATTTGGTCTATTCCGTTCTGAAAATGCCTGAAAGCAGTTCCGGTGCGGAGCTTAGTTTGTAACATGCACCACTGACCACGATCATCAATCAAACGGAAGCACAAAAATTCATAGGCCGTGAATTTGTAATTGTAAAGCTTCACGAAATGCAGAATTACTTTCACTGGTTTCGCCCGCAGCATGCAGCCCGTCAACTTGTAAACATTGAAAAAGAATGATAATAAATGAGAATGAGCATTGAACTATCTTAATCTTGAGAGGGAAGATGTGCTGCTGTTTATCTATCTCCACTCTAATAACTACTATGCCCAGAAAGCAACAAATATGAACTGACGGGGATATCAGCTGTTTCAAGTTTGCGACCAAATGCCGATTGAAGAGCACCCGCGGCCAGAACTCCTCGAAAGTGACCGTCGATTTCAGCGGGTCCCACGGAGCGCTGATGATCATGGCTCCCTTGATGGCGCATCGCACGGCGTCATTGGCGTGCTCGCCAAGGTAGCGGAAACTGAGCATGCTGCAAAAAAGTGGTCAATGGGTGTTCTGTGCTTTGGAAACCGTCTTTTGAAAAAACCGAAAACGAAACATTCGTGTTATTGTCAGGGTGAAAACCGTTTCTGATGCTAATGAAGCAAATCAGTCAGATTCAGGCACACTTTCGAACGTAAGTTTCTCGAGTGCGCGTAATGACCTTGTTTGAAGACACTATGCAATAACACAGCAATGTTGCACAGTCACTGAAGTTGTCCTTGAACACTCACTGACCCTCCTAACGAGAATCCGCAGAGCAACAGCGGTGCCGTGGGGAAGCGTGCGTGAACATGCTCAATGATCTGCTGCACGTCATCCGACGACGTCGCGCAGAATGTTCTGGACGTCTGGAAAGAACAATTTGTTCTAGCATTCAACAATCCAAACAACACACGAGTGCTGCTTGAGATACAGCAAAGTAAAAAGAGACAAAAAATTAACTGCGATCATGTTCAAATGAGAACAATGTTCAGAGAAAAACAGCAAAACACAACAAACACACGAGCAGATCGGTCTCCACGCCGCGCATGTTGAAGACAACGGAGCGGTAACCAAGCTCATTGACTTGCTGAAGCAAATGCAGCACATACGACGAGTTACGACTGCTGCCTGCAACAAATTTGTTAGTTTAGTTTGAACGCAAATTAGGATAAAAACTGATTTGCCAACGGTTTAGTTGAAAAAACATAGTCTACCAACCGGTCAATCCGGGCAGCACCAGCACAATCGGTTTGCTCTCCACCACGTTGTTGTTAGTGATGACGCCAAGCTTTTCCGGGTGCAGCCAATCGAGCGCAGAACATCCTCCGTCCGAATATTTGAAAAGTTCGCTAAAAGAAGGAACCCAATGAAACCAGACAGGAACACGATGTGACAATACAATGAGCTCATCCTCACTCAACGACCGAATTGAACTCCTTGTATCCTAAAGATCGCTCCGTGGTATATGCTACATTTGTTTTGACAGGATTTTCTGCATTCCGCAAAACAAAATGATCATTATCAATCAGTTTTCCCTTTCCATTTCCGCGATTTTCAAGCACAACAACGAAAACAAACAAGAACCGAATCATCAAGCAACGAACCGTTCAAACGGCAGCTCCGGACACGATCTGAGCAGCTGACTGAGGCCCGTCTGCAGATTGCCAAATGCAGCCCACCACGGCGGGTGGTACGTCGCCCGCAACACGGCGCAGTGCTCGCAGAGCAGCTGGCGGAACTCGCTGTCCGCGCGACCGAACACCTTCGGCTTCTAAAATGGCAGGGTTTTGTTGGAGATACAGTCGGTTCTGACTCCTGTCTTCAAATTGAATGAATCAAATCAAAATGAATTCTTGTCAGCACAACCAAACAGCCCACCTTGAGATGGTGTCCCATCAAACATCCACACACACACACTAAAGTCCCAAATACGAAAACGCATTCAGAATGCATTGAACCTGTTCAAGCATCAATCAATAAGCGGACTCTCCAGCCCAACTGACTGGCGCGCCAAGTTACAAAAATCTTTTGTCTTACTTGAGCCGATCTTTTCGAGTAAAAATACGACGCAAGGCCAGCGGCCGAGAGAACGCCGGTGGAGAAGATGGCAACGTTGGACATCCCGGATGAGTCGACCGTGGTCGGGTCAGGTCAGAACCAGCAGACCAGCTGCTGATCCTGCTCGCAAACAACAGCACCAGTGATCTGAAATTTTGTCACAATTTAGTCCTGAAGAAAACTGGAAAGATTGAAAACCCCCAGCGTATCGTTGCGTTTAACAAAAAAAAGAATAACGATAACCACGACCGCTTCGTAGCAGTTTTCCCGACTGCTCATCGCAACAAAACTACATCGCAATTCTCAGCAAAAACTTTTTATTTGCATTGATGGAACACAAAAAAGCAACACAACAGAACACCAATCGAATAAAAAGAAACAAATATCGGCTGAGTGCGCGCATCAGCGCATTTGATTGACACGGAAGGCACCACAAAACAAAACAAAACCAACGGAAAAACAAAAAAAAACCCGGACAACAACAATTTTGGCTGACTTCCACAAACATTGCGAGCACAAAAAAACAAGACAGATTTAGCACCAATAATTTTAACAACCATGAAATCTCAACGATTCTGCGTCGCAAGCACGCGACGCTGTTGCTTCGCTTCCCGGAGCACTTGCACGATTCGCAGTTTAGCCTGTTGGCGCAAATCAACCGGCAGTTCGGCCAGCGCCGCCGCGAGGTGCTCACCTGCAGAGAAAATCCCATAGTTTTGAGTTCTAAAACGAACATAATTTTGAAATGAAACCCAACAACCGACGCTCACCGAAAATGCGATTGAGCCAACTTCTTTCGCTTTCATGGTTCATCGATGCGCGGCTGCTTTGGCTCTCGGTCTCACTGCCGCCTTGCTGAAGAACCTGAGCCCCTCCGCCGCCGTGATTCGACGTCGCCGCTGCCGGGTCTGTCGATGACGCTCCAGCCGCCGACGACCCCGGACGCTTGCGCTTGTTGGCCGTCATCTGTTGCAGTTGCTCACTTTTTGGTGGCAAATTTGCGTTTGATGGCACAGGAGCCTCGTGAACCGGCATTGCTTTGTGGTTGGTGGCTGCTGATTGGCTGGTGCGCGAGAAAAATCTGAAGGTAGACAAAAATAGGTGCACAAAAACCGCGCTGACGCGCTGAGTTCGAATTTTGCGAGCGAAATTCAATCATTTTAATTCTTAAAATTAACATAAACTTTTATGAAAATTACCCCTCTTCCCCCAATGACGTTGTGTCTGTGTCGTTCGTTGTGCGGATGACATAGTTGTTCTAGGGGGGGCCTGGGGGGGCGGCCTAGGGTTAGGGGGAAAAAAATCCGGATTTTTTTTTTAATTTAAAAAAAAAAATTTTTTTAAATTTTTTTTTACTTCCTAGGGTTAGGGGAAAAAATCCGGATATTTTTAAATTAAAAAAAAAAAATTTTTTTAATTTTTTTTACAAGTTAGGTTCGTTCGAAGCGTCTCGTCGAGCTGAGTTCATCTAGACTATTTTCAGAACGATCCGGGAAACTATAAGAGCGAAAATCGTGTTTTATTGAAATTATGTCCATTTCATAGAGGGAAAGTTGCATTTTCAACAGTAAAACAGGGCAATTTTTCACGTGTACTTGAATATTGAACCGTTCTTAGTGGTTCCTCTTTAGAAAATTACCAAAATTTGACTGTGTTCAAAAATTCCTGTTTGCTGTAGCTAAGTCGGCAACCCCTGTCGACCCGGTCGCCCCCCCCCCCAAGACACTTACTTTCAGGTTCAACCAGCTGTGCTATCTGCCACATGGCGAGAGCCCACTCTTCAAATCATCGTATCGAAAACACGTACCATGATTTCGCGATCACGTTGCGGGCAACTGACAGACGCAAGTTTAACACGTTAGTTTAGCTCAGCACGCAAGTTTTAACATGTGGCCATGTTATCGGGCATCTGAAAAACGGTCGTGTGATGTGGTATTAACCAACATCTCCGCTCAAATTGTTTAACAATATATCGCACAACTCCATTGTAGACCTACAACATACGCCAATCAACAAGATATCATGTTCATCTCATGGCCTACCGACTGAAAAACATGTTCTAAGTTGCAAGAAAACGATTTCTGAAACGATATTTCAATTCAGTTAAGTCATTTCAACGCTAAAAATTGACTCTAGAAGTCATCCAAATCGAAAAACATGGAGTACGTCGGTCAAAATGACCAAATAATGACATTTACCTAAGCACACCAAGAAGTTGGGAAGAAAATTTGGTTTGAACTTTCAAAAAATTATGCCATAAATCGAATTTTCAGAGCAAAGTATAAGAAAAAATTTTCAATTTTTTTTTTAAATTTGAAAAAAAAATCCAATTTAAAAAAAAAACGAAAAAAAAATAAAAAAATTTTTTTTCAAAGCCCTTAACCCTAGGCCGGCCCCCCCAAAAAAATTTTCGAATCTATCTCTATCAGACAGGTTTTTTCGGCTCAGCTATTATCTATCTAAAAAAAAATTCTCAACCAGCTATCTATCTGAAAAATTTTGTCTTCGAAGACATAAAATGAGTCAATTTTTGACCAAAATTGACCATTTTTGCTCGTAATTCTGGAAAATTTCGCTAATTTTAGATAAAATACGCGTTTATACTTAATTTTTAGTGTATTTTTAGCATTATTATGTTGTTTTTATAGCTTTTTAGCGTTTTAGCTATCTATCTATCAAATTTCAAAATTTTTGCCGCCTCCCCCAAAGTCACATGGCCCCCCCGCGGGCATTGATAAAACTACAGACCCGCACCCGACCCGACCCGATAAAAATTGTGTGATATAACTACAGACCCGATGTCGGGTCGGGTCTAGGCCAGAAAAGCGTTGATAAAACTACAGACCCGATGTTTTTGAAAAAATGCTGCAAAATTTGAAAAAATCAAAAAAAAATAAAATTGGCCCAAAATCGGCCAAAATAAACGTAGTTGGCTGAGAACAGGTTGCAAATATAAAAAAATGTTTTTGTTTGGCGGGAAATTCAAATATTGAATCAAAACGTGTCTGGTTTAGTCACAGTCAGTTTTGTTTGCTTCACGCGGCTGATGTTACAAGTTCCATATATGAGGGTGTTGCTCTGCGAGTAACAAAACATACACGGCAGTTCTGGGCTCGTATTGGCTGCTCATGTTATCGATTTCCCAGCGTGCATGAGCGTCGACTCAGGATTTAGGATTTCCTGGATTTCACGCTTTCACTATTGTTACTGCACGCGGCTGATGTTACACGTTTCGTATATGATAAAGTGTGGCAATGCGATACAACACACGACACGACAATGCTGATGGACAGGGCATTTTGCACAAAAAGCGATAATCGCAATTGCACATCGCACTTTGTGCAAAAAGTCACAGCATTGTCGTGTTGTTGATCGCATAGCCACACTCTGTCATATACGAAACGTGTAACATCAGCCGCATGCAGCAACAATAATGAACGCGTGAAATCCTGATTCGATATTCGACGCTCATGCACGTTGGGAAATCGATAACATGAGCAGCCAACAAGAGCCCAGAACTGCCGTGTATTTTTTGTTACTCGCAGAGCCACACCCTCATATATGGAACTTGTAACATCAGCCGCGTGAAGCAAACAAAACTGACCGTGACCAGACACGTTTTGATTCAATCTTTGAATTTCCCGCCAAGCAAAAACATTTTTTAGATTTGCAACCTGTTTCCAGCCAATTAGGTTCATTTAGACCGATTTTAGGCCAATTTTTTTTGATTTTTTCAAATTTTGCAGCATTTTTTCAAAAACATCGGGTCTGTAGTTTTATCAACGCTTTTCTGGCCTAGACCCGACCCAACATCGGGTCTGTAGTTTTATCACACAATTTTTATCGGGTCGGGTCGGGTGCGGGTCTGTAGTTTTATCAATGCCCCCCCCGCGGCCCCAGTACCGTGGGCCCAAAACAATTTTCGAAGGGGGGGTATGGTGCCGTGGGGGGGGGGTGCCGGCCGACCAAAAAGTGAGGGGGGGTCCAACCTATGGTAACGTGGGACCCCCCCATGGGGGTCCCATGGGGGGTGCATTTTTTCAAAATTTTCTGTGGGGGGGGGGGGGGGGCGCGCACCACGCGCGCGCACCACGCGCGCGCTCCTCGCATCCGCATGCTCATGCTCATGATCCACTAGCGCGCGTGCACACGCTCCGGCCTCAACAAAAACTTGTTAAAAACGCAATTGTTCTGACATCTTACTTCCTGAAAAGGCTTGGCTTAGGTTAGGATTAGGTTAGGATCAAGTTAGGCTTAGGATTAGGCTTTAGGATTAAGATTTGAATCAGGTCCGTTTTAGCAATGTCCGACAACGAGCGTGTTTTATCTGAAGCGGATTTTAGAAAAGAAGGGCAGCCAAATTGATGGGGGCGCTAGCGCTAGGCCAAGTCGAGCGAGAAATTGAGGTATCTGTCAGCACCAGCAACAGGGTTTGAAAAAATTTTTAAACTTTTTCAAAAAATCTTTAAAAAATCGAGATTTTTTCAGGAGTCGAGCCCGATTTTTGGCGAATCCGAGGGGGGGGTCCGCCCAAATTGGGGGGGGGTTTGCCCGGGGGGGGGGGGGGGGGGGGTCGACCCAAAATCGTAGGGGGGTCCGAGAGATGCCAAAATCGTAGGGTCGGAAGGGTCCGAGAGATGCCAAAATCGTGGGGTAAAATTTTTTCAAAATGGCAGTTTGGCACATGGTAAAAATAGAACAACTAAAAATCTAACTGGTATGCGCAAATGGTACGTTTTTGTGGTCAAATTGGTGAAGTTTTTGTCAAAAAAAAACTAAAATAACCTGTTCATTGTCTGTAGCGTCTGTAGCGCAGTACCGTGGGCCCAAAAAAAATTTCGAGGGGGGGTATGGTACCGTGGGGGGGGTGCCGACCAAAAGGTGAGGGGGGTCCCACCTATGGTAACGTGGGATCGACTTAACCGGTACTCCTTAAAAATATGGGTCCGCTCAAATTTCATCGCAGCGCGCTGATTGATGGCTCAAATGAAAGCCCTCGTTCTGCTGAGTAATCCTGTGTGAGGGTTTTTTGAAATTCAAAATTTTGAAGAAGTTATTTGAATTTGAAATTTTCGATTGAGTGCGTCTGTGTCTGTGGTGAGTGTGTACAGTGCACTGAATGACTGTGTTTGTATGCTTGATGGATATTTATGATGGATACCGTTACATGATTGCATGAAACACTAGTCATACGTCTGAAGGTAGGGCCCAAGGGTTACGGTAGCGGTAGTTTTGGGTCTTGACACGAAGTTGCTGGAAACCACTTTGTTTCTTGTGTATAACAGTTAAAACTTTTTAGAAACATGCATCATTATAACAGAATATGTCAAAAGCGGATTTCAAGGGTTACGGTAACTGCTGTTGGTCTCGACACGATTTTTTAAAAACGTTATTTATTGCCAGGAAAAGCTACTGGAATGATGGATACCGTTCACATGATTGCACGTAACAGTCATTATGTAAAAAGTTTGGTCCCACGGGTTACGGTAGCGGTAGTTTTGGGTCTTGACACGAAGTTGCTAAAAACCACTGTTTCTTGTGAATAGCAGTTGAAATCTTTTTGAAACATGCCACGGAACTCCGAAAACACTCGGCTGTCCCGCTACCGTAACCCGTGGGACCAAACTTTTGCCATAATAACTGTTACATGCAATCATGTGAACGGTATCCATCATTCCAGGCGCTTTCCCTAGCAATGCAGGACGTTTTTGAAAAATCGTGTCGAGACCAACAGCAGAGTTACCGTAACCCTTGAAATCCGGTTTTTGACATATTCTGTTAAAATGCTGCATGTTTTTAAAAGGTTTCGACTGTTATTCACACGAAACAACGTGGTTTTCAGCAACTTCGTGGCAAGACCCAAAACTACCGCTACCGTAATCCGTGGGCACTACCTTCAGACGTATGATTGTTTCATGCAATCATGTGAACGGTATCCATCATAAATATCCATCAGGCACATAAATACAGTCATTCAGCGCACTGTACACGCTAACGACAGACGCACTCAATCGAAAAAAATTTCAAGTTCAACAAACTTCCTCAAAATTTTGAATTTTAAAAAACCCGCACACAGGATTACTCAGCAGAACGAGGGCTTTCATTTGAGACATCAATCAGCGCGCTACGATAAAATTTGAGCGGACCCATATTTTTAAGGAGTACCGACTTAACCCCTGCATGGCAAATAGTCTGCCAGCATGTGTTTTTGCATCTGCATGCATTTCTGCATTGAAATCTGCATTAACTTTTTGCATTTTTTAATGCGCGCGTGTAAAATTGAGAACGCAATCTCTTGTTTCCAATTGACTCACAACAAGTAGCAGACATCGCATTATAATAACACTGTATTTTTGTCTGAAAACGGCAGCCAGAAAATAAAATTCACCTTAATTAGGTCATGCGTGTGTGTGTGCTGCGCTTGATGTTTTTTCTTATTTCAAAACTGTTTTCAAAACTGATGCACGTGCTGTTTTACTGTTTTGTTATTCTCTTAAACTTTGCAATCAACGTGCAGTTGCAGTTTTCAACAGAAAAAGAACAATGAAAGTTTGGATGTTGCTGTTTCTGGTGATTTGTTGCATTCGCAGAAGGAACACACAAGAGGCGTCATATTCGAGGTAATTTTTATACCTTTCTATGCTTTTCCTTTGTTCCGGATCATTATTGAGCTTTTGTAACTGAGATAGATATTGCTGTTGAATTTATTTCAGACTTGAGCGATCTGTTGTCCGGTCAAACTGTGAACCTCACGGATTCTATTGTCCACTGTCAATGAGAACACCAACTGTCTTCGACGACCTCAATAGAATTTTGGTTGAAGATCGGCTACGAAACGGAGCATCTGTTAATTTTATGTGGTGAAAACTATTTTTGTCACTTGTTAGTTGTGCGATTCAGTTGTTGTTGTTGTTGCCATTTGCTTATCAACTTCGACAAAAATTTTCATTTTTAAAGAGCACATGAAGTTTTAGATTCGCGCTCACCCAATCACCCTAGTGTATTATCTTTCATTTTGGTCCCGGTTCTCTATGCCTTTGCACACAGGGATAGGAAAAACGTTTCAAGAATCCGCGGGAATTCAAAATTGGGTTACGGTAGCTGACGAAAGACGTCGGATGACGTCATGCGTCTGGTTTGGTGTCCGGCTTTTCCCCAACGCGTGAAACTTTTGTGCACGCGGTCTTCCTGTAACGATAATAACTGAACTATCGTTTTTTAAGTGGAGTAAAGCTTTATCGACAGATTCAATTAAGTTTTGTGGCAGACGTAATCGGGTGCTGGTGGAGTCTGAGGAAGGAAATGAATCGAGAAGATTTGATATTTTACGTTTTGATGATTCTGAAAAGGCACCATAAATCATGGATCGTATGTTTGTTGTCGCGATGTAGGCAGTGTGACGAAATAAAACGATCGAAAGACTGACTGAAGTTTTACAAGCTGTTGTTGCGGTTTCATTTGAGTTTTATTGCGCGATCGGCGAGCCAGCGGGCGAGGCGATGCCGGCCGCTTGTTGTTTCTGTTTCGCCTCATCCTGCAGCTGCTGCAGTCGTTTCAGCGCCATTTCGTAGTCGTCGATGAACGTTTTCACGGCCGGCGGTGCGGGATTGTCGTGCAAGATGTACTGCAGCACGACGCGGTGCACGAACAGGTACTGAAACAAAAACGAGTGTTTTCGTTAGAACTGCGGTGTTGTTTTATTGTTTGCGTAACCACACTTGCGCAAAACAACGGAACGAAACCCGCCAGTAAAATGCGTTTACTGGGGGTACGCACGCTCAAGGGACAAAAGTCGCAATGAAATGTGCACCTGAAACTCGGTCTGAATGGCGTGCAGCCGCTGGTGTCGCATGATGCGCATGATCTCGGCCACATCAACTTTTTTGTTGCGTTTCAACATTTCAACCGCGGTGCTGATCGCAACGAGTGTACCCGTGCGACCGATGCCCGCCGAGCAGTGGACGACGATGTTGCGACCGATGAACTGCTGCAGGTAGCTGCAAACATAAAACGCTCATTAAAATGGCGGTTTCTCAAGTTGAAGTGTACATCAGGCATTTTAGAATCAGGTACAAAAGCGATTTCGCGAACTTGAGATTTTTTGATACTTGATGATCAATCATACACGTGCCGTACACAATTTAATACCGATGTTTATAATGTACATGTAAGTTCGATTGAACACACTTGGTCATCCATAGGGGCCCGTCACCGGTCGTTGGTACACTTTTGTCGGGCCAATTCGTCCATTTCAAGTGAATGCAAGGCCGCGAGCGTTCGGACGGCGGTGGTGGATCGGTGTCAGTAGTGCGCGCTTCGGCACTCAACGAAAGCTGTACGGTTCCGGTTTCAACAGTGAGCAAAACTCATATTCGTGCTTTAGCGAAATGCTCGTCATTTGACACGCGCCAGCGGCCCGAATTAAAAAAGTGGCCAACGGCCCTGATTTGATTGCTGCTTTGGTCGAATCCAATAAATAATGGCGCAGCACGAACCATGAGATGCGTGATGGTGACCGTCTCGGTCGGCTTCTCTTCCGGCACTCGTCGTTGCTCGATGCTGTCCGACATGACGACGATGTTGCCGAAGCGGACGCTCTTGCCCACGTCTGACGACCAGTAGGGCGCACACTTTGCCTTGCCGTCCTCGATGCAGTCGCAGAGCATGATGATCAACGGCGAGCGCAGCTGCCAGACCAGACGCCAAAAGTCGAAGCGCGTGTCGACGGCGGCGCTGTGAATCGGCGCCTGGGTGCACACGTACGTCCACGGACCTGTGGTACACAATGAGCACACTGTACTGTGTTCGCTTTTTTGTGAAAAGCCCGAATGCATATTATTCATCAACTAAAATACCTGACACACCTTGATTCAGTGATTCACGAACGAAACTCGCATGCACGTAGTTCGTCCAGCCCGACGACGTCGTGCCTTCCACCTTGCTGTTCGACGGCGACGTCGAGCCGGGAGTCGCCTGATTTTCGCCGTCCGGCGGCACGGTGCACATGGATTTCTTGAACATCGACTCCTGCAAAGCAAGTGACATCGAATCAGTATTCACTATTAGTCAGTGCACATTTGTATGAGAGAAACAAAGGATGCTTGACAACAAGGTGTTCTTTGGATTTGGATTCCATTTGGATTCCTAATCCCATTCCCAATTTTTTTTCAAATAGCCTTATCTTATTTCGAAGCTGAACCCTTGCGAAAAACAAAAATTCGACAATTCATAGGCAGTTCATTGAAGTCGATAATTTTCGTTGACTGGCCGACCACAGGCTTTTCACTGCATTGCTTAGCTCAAGCAAAATAGAAAATTATCTTTGGAATAGAAGTGGGATTGAGAATGGAAATAAGATTGGGAATAAGATAAAACTTCGAAATAGGATTGGGAATGGGATTAGGACTCGAAATGGTGTGGAAATTGCACAGAATTTAGTCAGGATTTTATTTTTGCGTGTCCCTTTTGTGTTGATTTTGAGCGTTCGAACGCACATCCTTGCCGAGCACCGTGCCCCTCTGGTCCTCGCCGAGGTAGTCGTCTTTCGCCTCGCCCGCGATCGCGATTTTGTCGCAGAGCTGTTGGTCGGGCGAGACTTTCGGAAACTTTCCCGGACCGGGCATCAGATGAACGCGCGTCTGATCAGCGCACATGACGTCGCGGTAGCGGTTGCGCAGCATGTTCACTGAGTGCAGTGATTCGTTTTATTGTTTCTAAAAATCTGCAAACTCGGTTAAAACTGTTTGAACAGCTAACAGCATATCCTGTGGAACGGAGACCCATACAACAGTGAAGAGAAAAGCAGTTTTATGCGTGTGTGTGTGTGTGCCGTGCAGAAAAACACGAGAAGCAGTCAGTCTCCGAGCGACTGGAGCAACCACCGTTGAACGCGTTTGACGTGAGATGCGCGGGCGCGTATCGGCGCAGTTCGGCGTAGTTCTTGCGCATGCCGTCCATCTGGATCGTCGCGATCAACTGCAGGAACTGCTTCGCGGCCGACGGAGGCGTCGTTCGAGCGGTCACCGTCCCTGAGCCCGTTCCTTGCTTCTGCGCCCCCTTCACAGCGCCTTTGTCATCAGTTTCGCCGGGTTTCGCCACTCGTTCGCGTCGCGACTGTGTCCCAACTCCTGGAGTGGAAGAAAAAATGCGTTCGCATTGTACTGGTACGCAAGAAATGTGAAAGGGTGGAGCTTGTTGAAACCCCAACAGCAAACAGTTTTCATTGTTTCAGTACGGTTTTTCAAGAAGCAGCTTGCCTGTACGCGACGGTCGTGCTTGTCGGACAGGAGGCCTCCTCACCACCTTCGACGTTCTCTCTTCGGCAGCAGTTTTTCGTTTCTCGGTTGATTGTCTTGACGACGGAGTTTGAGTGGGTGTGAGCGTTTTTCGTTTCTCGGTCGACGGTTGTCTTGTCGACGGATTCGGTGTCTTGGCGTCTCTTCTTAATGCTTGGTTCTGTGAACAAATGATTAATGATATACATTTTGCAAAAAACTCAAAGACCCTGGAACGTTTTCCTAAACGTTTATTTACCAAAGCAACATGATATTGTTGCAGCATACAAGTCGTTGTGGGTTTTTAACCCAAAGCCTAATTCTAAACCTAAACTGAACCAGCTCCCAACATTATCGTAATCAAGCCAAGCATTTTCTAAAAAAGTAAAGTTGATTTGAAAGAATTTGTCATGTGTGTGTGCAGTGTCGATTTGTGGTTGCTGAAGAAATAACATTACTGTTTCAACGACAATATAATAATGCCTGCTGTCAATCTCCATGTCAAAAAAGAACATACCTCTGCCATGATTGTTTGATGGAGATGATGACTTATATGTAATGTGAGTTTATGTCAGAGGCGAATGTTCAACCAGTAAATGTAAAATGATTGATGCCAAAATGAAGTGAAGTCCCCTCGCGTTTTTTCGTGGTTTTATTCGCTCAATCTTCGAAGAGATGCTGTTTTGCAATAATGAGCTTTTGCAAAGTGTTGCCTATGCCTATAGGCATGAGCATGCCGATGCCCGCATCAAAAATGAAGCGCCGGTGGTGTCGTCCGAATAAAAAAACATACAGTGTTATGGTCAAAATAACGAAATGTGAAAGTAATGACAAATACAAGTGCACAAAAATTTAATTTGAACTTTGAAAAAATAGGATAAATATAAAAATCGAATTTCCTTTCAATCAATTCCAGAGCAAATGCAAAAATAAAAGTGTAACAAAAGAAAAAAATTCGCGCAAGCTCCTTGCCTCAAAAAAGTTTTTTGGCAGCACAATCAGTACCGAAGGCGAAAGCAAATTTTCGAGGGGGGGGGTGTCGTCACGTGGGGGGGTGCCGAAAATTTTTCAGTGGGGGGTGTCAGTCATGGTACAGTGACACCCCCCCAGGCGTGGGCCATGGGGGGTGCACTATTGTAGAAAATTTTCTGGGGGGGTGCACACCCCCCACCCCACCCATGAGATTTTTTCGCTTAAATTTTGAAGGAAAAACGCTAAATTTTGCTGCAAAATCTTTGAAATTACAATGAAGAATGTCAAGTTATCATATATTAAAGACAAAAAATCATGATTTTTGAGCAAAAATTCATGATTTTTGGGTGGTCCGAGAAAATTTTTGGGGGGTGTCACTGTTACTTAGGTCCATCTAGGGGGGGGGGGGTGTCTAGCAAATTTCGAGGGGGGGGGTGTGGATGGTCCAGTGTCAGGTTTTGGGGGGTGGGTGTCGCGTGACCCCCCCACCCCCCCACGCGGAGGTCTCGGGTGCTCTGGGGGGGTGTACCTAGGGTTAGGAGCTTTGAAAAAAAAATTTTTTTTATTTTTTTTTCGTTTTAAAAAAAAAAAATTTGGATTTTTTTTTCAAACTTAAAAAAAAAATTTGAAAATTTTTTCTTCTACTTTGCTCTGAAAATTCGATTTATGGCATAATTTTTTGAAAGTTCAAACCAAATTTTCTTCCCAACTTCTTTGTGTGCTTAGGTAAATGTCATTATTTGGTCATTTTGACCGACGTACTCCATGTTTTTCGATTTGGATGACTTCTAGAGTCAATTTTTAGCGTTGAAATGACTTAACTGAATTGAAATATCGTTTCAGAAATCGTTTTCTTGCAACTTAGAACATGTTTTTCAGTCGGTAGGCCATGAGATGAACATGATATCTTGTTGATTGGCGTATGTTATAGGTCTACAATGGAGTTGTGCGATATATTGTTAAACAATTTGAGCGGAGATGTTGGTTAATACCACATCACACGACCGTTTTTCAGATACCCGATAACATGGCCACATGTTAAAACTTGCGTGCTGAGCTAAACTAACGTGTTAAACTTGCGTCTGTCAGTTGCCCGCAACGTGATCGCGAAATCATGGTACGTGTTTTCGATACGATGATTTGAAGAGTGGGCTCTCGCCATGTGGCAGATAGCATAGCTGGTTGAACCTGAAAGTAAGTGTCTTGGGGGGGGGGGGGCGACCGGGTCGACAGGGGTTGCCGACTTAGCTACAGCAAACAGGAATTTTTGAACACAGTCAAATTTTGGTAATTTTCTAAAGAGGAACCACTAAGAACGGTTCAATATTCAAGTACACGTGAAAAATTGCCCTGTTTTACTGTTGAAAATGCAACTTTCCCTCTATGAAATGGACATAATTTCAATAAAACACGATTTTCGCTCTTATAGTTTCCCGGATCGTTCTGAAAATAATCTAGATGAACTCAGCTCGACGAGACGCTTCGAACGAACCTAACTTGTAAAAAAAAAATTTAAAAAAAAATTTTTTTTTTAATTTAAAAAAAAAATCCGGATTTTTTTTTCCCCTAACCCTAGGTACCGTGTACCCCCCCCCACCCCCCCCCCTCGTCTTCGGTACTGACACAATTCACATTCTTTTTTCGTCTGTTAAAGTTTTTGTCTGTCTTTTTAAAACTTACATTGTCTGTCTGCCTCTTTTTCACTCAGTGTTTTGTGGGTATGGTTATGGGCCATAACTTATGGCACATGGTTGGTTCCTTCTGAAGATTTCTGTGATTTTGGAAGAGAGATTGAAATGAGCGGATTTGTGTGATCCGGAAAAAAATCGGAAATGGCAAGAACGACGACGAACTGGGACATGACTTTTCAGTTTCTTCAGCGGGAAGTAAGTTTCATTAAATTGCAACAAACTGTTGATTCGTCAGAATTTAGAAAGAAGAAAAAAGTTTGCATTTTGTGTTTGTTGTACCATCTGCTTAATTTTTTTCTGAAGATGGAAATGGAGCCGGACAAGCTGTCGTTGTTGTGCGCGAGAACGTTGACAGCGGACGCATCAATTTTCGAATATGCACTCACTCGACTTTCCTCGTCGGTTTTTTATTTGCTCCTGAAAAGTGCACTCGAACGGGTGTGTTCTTTGTTTACTATTTTTTATAATTTCCGTCACTCGAAAATTTGATGAGTTCTCATGTTAGTTATTGTTTTTTTCAGGATTCTTATCAGTGTCTACAGTTGTTGTTGAAAAATTGGCCACACGAAAGTCTGTGCCTGTCAGACCTGTGTGTTCGCTGCAACTCGGCGGACACAAGAAAGTGAGTTTATGATGCTTTGCTCGCTCACCGACTGATTTTTTAAGAAGCAGAGGGCAGCTAGTGCTAGATCAACGACAACGACACGACTGAACTAAAAATTTGTATTTTCAAGAATTTCGAAAAAAATTAGCAAACTTTTCCAGGACTGCTGCTGCGTTGGTGCACGCGTTCTTGCGGGCGTTGGAGTGCGGTCATGTGGGACACATGAAACGACTGGATCTGCGATCTGTTATCATCGGTATTGTCGTGCATAGCATTCACGTTTCAAAAGAAACTTGAATGGAACATTCAAAAGTTCAACAGTCTCACTTCGTAGTCTCAAACAGATTTGAGTTCGACTGTAGGTTGCGGCTCAGAGCCGCCCTCCGTTCCTTTGGAATTGAAATGAAGAAACGAATAGGTCACCAAATTTCAAAGAGCGTTGTAATAATCATGGCATCCCCGTCGGTTGTGACTCAACAATGTTTGTTGCGTTGCAAAAGACATGAACGCAGCTCTGCAGCGTGGCTCATGTTCGTGTTCTGTCTTTCAGTGGAGCCGGTGTTGAGCTATCTGACGACGCACGTTCTCCTGGCGCACAACGAGTCGAAACGGTTGCAGGTTTGTCGCCGTCTTCATCGATTTTATCACCATGTCAAGGTCAAATTTTGTGAAAACATCAGTGAAATTTCGAAATTCCACATGACAATAACGAGCAACAACAGTGAACATTAGAGCGGCATTCATGAAGTAGTATTTAGTGACGCACAGCTGTGTTAAAACATAGCTACGCGGTTACTAAATGGTGCTTCATAAATGCGCCTAAACGGTCAGGTGGTGCAAGCGGTTCGCCAATTCGAGCACGACCACACCGTGAATCACGCCAGTCGGTCGCGGGTGATCGAGCTGCTCGCGCAGGCTGACACGACGCTGCCGGCTGACACGAACTGTGAGTGGGCTTGACAACGGCCGTGTTGGTGGATTGGATGCTCGCAAGTGTTGGCATGATAGAATGAAAAGCATAACTGACTAAGGGCTACCTGCTTGATTTATTTGGCGTTCATGAGCAAATATTGCCTTCTACTCTATCTCTTTGCTTTGAAATATTTTAACACCAATGGCCGAAGTCGAAGATCGTCATTTTCTAAAGTAATAAAAGTTGCAGGAGAAGGTTGGTGTCATTGGAATCGTTGATCTTCTTCAGATACAGTGAACTATTGATTCGTTGATCTGCTGCGCACAGGTGCCGTCATGATCGACATTCGTCAGAACGAGTACTCCGCCCGTTTGCGCGAGGCGCTGCAGGTGTCGGACGCGAACGCCGATGTCGGCACGCCCCGCCTCCGTCTGCTCGTCAACCAGATCACCATGACACTGTTCCTCGAAGAGCAGATCAACCTGATGATCGAGGTTCTCGATGCTGAGGTGCGGCAAACGGATGTGTAATTTTGCTGGTGTAATTTACCACGGTATCGCGCGATTGAGCTCCAAAGCAGGTGGATTGGTCACATTTGAACAAAGGGCGCTAATCAGTCGAATCTACCAATGGTGTGCTGGGATTAAATTTGTGAAAACATATGGCTATAAGAAGTATATAGACACATGAGTATATTTTTTGAGAACTCCGAAAGGAGTTGCTTCAGTGGAGGAATTCACAGTTTCAGCAGCTGACCGGCCTGTCCATCGTGGCAACCACGTTCAGTGAGATGCCGAACGTTGCCAAGTTCCAGTCGTTGGTGACGCTGGATCTGCGCAAGTGTCGGCCAACCGACCAGACATTGATACCGGCGATGTGCGAGTCGCTGCGGCAGCTGCCTGTCATGGTGCATTTGGGTGAGTTTGCGAGGCTGTGGTGGTTGTGCATTGGCTCTTCGTTGGACTCGGTTTATCAGGGTTGTTTTTAGTACAATCGGTAGTGGGTGATTCTCGGTGCAGTCGTTCATGGAGTTCATGGAGTCGTTCCCTTTGCTCCACCAGTTCAAGAGGTATTGTCCGCCTGTAACTGTTCGCTGGAATCACTCGTATTGTAAGCGATTCACCACGCTATGACGTATGAATCCGCGTATTTCGTTCACGTTCTGCCAGGTGTGCTCTTAAAATTTCTGCCGTTCCTATCATGACCGATTCAATGATGCAACGTTGCAGGTCTGTCCGAGAATCGTCTGTCCAACCGTCTGAAGAGTGTGCTGGACGCCTGCCAGCAGCCGCTGCACACGGTCGAACTGGCCTCGTGTGGCCTGAGGGCACTCGACCTGTTGCATTTGTCCGCGTCGAAGCACACGCGAACGCTGCAGTCGGTGGACTTGTGCGACAACGACCTGGGCGTTTGTGTCACGGAGGTCTGCTCGGTGATGCGAGCGCTCAGGGCTGCCGCGAAAATGATACTCATGGACGCTTGTCGATTCAGGGTGGGTCTTTGGTTTGAATTGAGTGGTGTTGTTGGGTTTAGCGTTAGACAGTTTTGCTGTGGAGCTGGCACCGTGTTGATTGGCTGCAATTGCCGTGAGCGGTTCAGCTAAACTTCAGAATAGAGTGGTTTGCAGTGCAAATAGCTGAACAGTTCAATGTAAAATCAAGAAAGATGTTGGGAGAAAGGAAATTTGTTTTATTTCTCTCGATGGAACGTGAGGTGGCATAGAAGTGGACTCCAGTACTAGGGTCACTTCACTTACATACAGAAATTTTGCATCACCGCGCCAAGCATAAAACTGAGTCGCTGAATTGGAATAAAGGCAACCAGGCAAACATACTGATGCCAGCCACAAACAAACAGTTCACCCGAGCTTTGGTCACTTTCGCCAGGACGCACACCTCGACCGTGTGCTCGTGAACGCCCGTCTGATGCCTCATCTGGAGCAGCTGTCGCTGGCTGACAACGACTGGTACTCGTGTGAGCTGATGCACGACTCGCTCGTGTTGAATGTCGTGCGTACAATGGACCAGCACGCCCTCCGGAGACTCAGATTCAGTGTGCCGAATGAGACGTTGATCGATCGACAGAATCAACAGAATCCCGCCGTCAGTCTGCTCGCGCCCGTCCATCGACAGGTCTGGCTGCGCTGGACTGCATTTGTTTGGGCTGTTTTTATTGTGCAGGTAATTAGTGGATGTGTTGCGCGCTCTTGTTGCACAACATTGGCCTATCACTACAGTGATCGGGCACGAACATGCCATAACACAATGTTTTGCTTTGTGTTCAAGTCTGTGTAACAGCTTTTTCACTGTTTGTGTTTGACCAGTCTGTGGTCACGCCCGCAGGACAGCTAGCCAATCAATCTGCCATTGATTTAGGCCTCAAAATACCGTCTGCCGTACACCAGAGTCCGTGTTCACGAGGTTGTCGAAAATGTGTGCAGCTTGGTGTTCAATAAATCATTCATAAAATTAACTTGTAGGATTTGACACCCCAACTGCAATTTCAGGACGAGCAGCGTCGAGCGTTCACGGCACGTGTGCAGCGGTCGATTGCCGAGAAAAGGCCCCGGCAGAATTTACTGTTGATGCAAAATGATGCTAGCCTCGAAAACGCAGAGCACAGGCGTTTGATGGACGTTGAGCTGTCGGTCTCCTGGACAGACCCGACCGGTGCCTGGCCGGACGGCATGCAGGTGGAGTTTCCGGATTTGTGAACTGCTCTTTTGTGAAACTAGCTCCCCCTTGTGTCGTTTCGTGTAACTCGAAGATTGCTGCACTGTGCTAACCTGCTCATTCATGAATGGTTGGTTCAAAATATCAGTTTTTTTCGTGTCCTTGATTAAATTGAAAATGCCATCTGCAGTTTTGTGCTGTTTTCTTTGTGAAGCTGTTGTCACTGCGTTGACTCAATATGCGGTAGTTTTTTTTCTGTTAGCAGCTTGCCTTCTGCTTCTGGTTCACACTGTCGGTTTTTTGTTTGCTGTTTCTATGAACAAATGCTTGTTTTTTTCGTCAAATTGTCATGTTATTTGTTAGGGTTCAATTTACTTGTACATATTGTCTGTCTGTGAAAATTTTACACAAAATTTTGCTTGTTTTGTGTAAAATGCCTTAGTTAGCCTTATACTCTTGTCATCAATAGTCAGATTCATGATTACCGTAGTCTGTGTGTAATTTAGTTTTCCTGAGCTAGTCATAAAATTAACAAAATGTTTTTTTTAATTTGTTGGATATCCGCAGCTGTTTTGTGTTTTTCAACCGTGAACATTTCACTCACAATGAAACGTGTTCCAATTCATACGCAGCTGATCATGGGCTGTAATTTATGTTTTTGTCTTTTTCCTGTACATATCGTAATTGCTGTAAGATTCATATTTTTTGTGAGAATTGGTTCACTGTTAAAAATATGCCATTTGAATATGAGTTTACAATTTACAAGTTCTTTCAAGCTCTTTTGTTTAATAGCTTGGTGTTACTGGTACTAGAAGGAAGGCATCAATAAAAATATCAATGGCATTCTTTGTTGGATTCCAAAGTTTGGTGCTTCCTTTTAATTGGCAAAGCTGCCTGTGCGGTGACGTCCAGCTCTGCGTTTTGCAGAGTTCTATGTTGTGATTTTGTATTGTTACTCGAAAGTTTCGGTTTCACAGCTTCTCAAATCAGTGTGTCGATTGGGATTTCAGTGAATTTGACGATGGTATTTCGCCGTTTCAAGCACGTGCCCGCTCGCAAGACATTTCGCCGAAATATTGCGTCAACAGCGCGTTGCTGTTGCTGTGTTGTCCGTGAACCGAGGGACGTCGTTGCTCCGAAGAAATACGACCATCGTTTTGTTGAACGCCAAAACTGGAGCAATTTGTGGTCGAGAAGACCGGATCAGTCAGAGACAGAGGTGAGACGTTCACTGAACACAAGCCAGCTGTTTGGCTGGGTGTGATTGGATATTGTTATACTCCGTTTTCGTTGTTGCGGTTGTTCGTTGCCGCCGCCGCTGCGAAATGGGCTAGGTGGCTCCGAGTCTGCGACAGCCAGGCGGGCTGCACGTCGCCGATATTCTTCAACCGCAGCTCGCTCGTTTTTTTAAGACCAAATCACCATTTGTGCTTTGTCTGCCACCGCCAAACGTCACTGGTTCGCTTCACCTGGGCCACGCACTGACCGTCGCCGTACAGGACGCGATTGTGAAATGGAATCGGTTGTCTGGAAGAGAGGCGGGTAATAGTTTTGATGTCACATGCTGAGTAAATGTCGGTTTTTTGTTTTTATTTGGTTGCAGAAACCCGATGGTAAAAATGGTAAACCAGTGTTTGATTAAAATGAGTAACCTGCAGTGGCAAACAACTTCCGAATGTTGCTCAAGTGTGATCTGTCTTTGTTAACTGAATAGTGACTACCATGATTTGATTTGATTTAACTGATTTGAACCTGATCCAATTTTTTCAGACCGTTTGGATTCCGGGGTTCGATCACGCTGGAATCGCGACGCAGGCGGTCGTGGAGAAACAACTGTGGAAGACGAAACGAAGGCGCCGACGAGAAATGGGCAGAGAGGAGTTTCTCAAGGAATGTTTTCGATGGAAGGACGAGTGAGTTTGGGGAGAGCTTGTTTGAAATTTTTGTTCAACTTTTGGAATTTGATTTTTTACTGTCACAGGCGAGCGGGAGAAATTCTTGGTCAATTGGAACGACTAGGCGCCTCGTTGGATTGGAACCGAACATATTACACCATGGACAACGTAGGTGTTTTCTCTTTAGAATGTCAACGGATTTATCGTGATCCTGATCACGGTGATACCAATGTTGTGTTATCCTCTGTCGCAGTCATTCAGTCGTGCTGTGAATGTTGCATTCAACCGGTTGCACAACGAACGCTTGATTTTCCGCGACTCCCGCCTCGTGCACTGGTGTCCGCAGTTGCAGAGCACGATTTCTGCGCAGGTTTGTTGCTGGCAAATGCACTTTTCTGTTCTCAAAGACAGTTTTTTTGCAGTTTTCCAAGTAATTCGCTGCAGTTGTATCCGATGTTTGCCACTAAAGCAAGCACTGTTTTTTGCACTAAATGGATGTGTTGGTTGGCTAATTCGTTTGAACAAGTGAACATTTTCAGCTTTTTTAAACTTTAGGAAGTTGACACAGTCGACATATGCGGGCCAACTGAATTCAAGTTTCCCAGCGCAACAAACGAGAAAAGTGAAACTCTGGAACTTGGCTGGCTGTACCTAGTTGAGTATCCTTTGGTGGAAACTGGCCAAAATCAAACATCGTTGACGGTTGCAACCACGAGGCCTGAGACAATTTTGGCAGATTGCGCCTTGGCTGTGCACCCAAATGACCAACGATTTTCGAGTGTAATCGGAAAATTGGCAAGAAATCCGCTTGTGCCAGAAAATGTGATGCCAGTGATTGGTGATACTGCTGTGGACCCAGACATGGGCACCGGGGTGTTGAAGGTGAATGGGTAATGGGATTTTTGTTTGGCTTCACGTTTATGACGGCAGCTAAACTGGCACGTATAATTGATTTTTTTTCTGTATTCATTCATGATTATGAAGTATAGCTTTTTTGTCTTCAGATTTTACCGCAAATGTTGCTACTTTAACAAAAAAAACGATCATTAAAAGTTACAGCAAATTTTCTAGGTCACCCCGGCGCACGATTTCACGGATTGGCTGATCGGCCGTCGGCACGGCCTTCCTATGGATGTGCACTGCCTGAACGAGCAAGGCAACATCACCGGCGATTTCCCGGAGTTCACTGGACTGAATCGTTTTCAGGTGCGGTGTTTGGTTTCGCTCTCCAGATGTGCGACCAATTCAATATCAAACCAAGTCACTTCAGCTTTGCTCTAAAGTTTGGTGTCAATATTTGTTCAGCTCCGTTTATAATTCTCAGTAAAAACCGGTGGAATTATTTTGATCTGCAGGCGAGAACAGCGGTGCTAAACAAACTACGCTCACTGGGCAGATTTCGCAGCCAAACGCCACATGCGATGGCGGTGCCAATTTGCAGTCGTACTGGCGACTTGATTGAGGCTCGACCAAAAGTACACGCTAACATTTCAATTACGTCTGGTTGTTCAATCATGCTGAGACACGGTCAATCAATTCATGACGAATGACTTCACATGTCTGTATTTTTTGTTTATTTTTTAAGTTTATTTCAGGAACAATGGTTCCTCCATAGCGCCGACCTGGCTGCTGAGACCGTGAAACGAATCGACACTGGCGAACTGAGATTGACGCCAACTTTGTTTGAGAATCACTGGCGCCAGTGGTGTGCGAACACTGCCGATTGGTGTCTGAGTCGTCAACTGTACTGGGGTCATCAGATACCGGCCTGGAGGATAAAGTGCGTTTGCGTTTTTTCGGTGGCTGTTTACGGATGGTATTTGAAACTTGGTGGAAGTTCATAACTGTTAATTGGGATTGACTGACTGCAAACCGATTAAACCAGACACAGGACTGGTACATGGTGTGGTGGTGACCGAAACAGTGGTCAATAATAGACGCTGTTTTTGTTGAGCTAGTCATCACAGTTTGTTTGTTGGAAACAATTATGACGGTGATTTATAGAAATTTGAACTTCGCAAACGAGTCACTCATTTATGTCAAGAGTGTCATCTTTTTCCAGTGGCGACTGGTTCGTGGCGACAGATCGTGAGTGCGCAATTCAAGAATGGCGGAGGAAAAATGACAGCAAACACGATATAGATTTGAAAAACATGAACATTACCCAAGATCCGGACGTGCTTGATACGTGGTTTTCGTCAGCTCTGGTGCTCTTTCGAGACTTTTTTGGTTTTTTATTAGAATTTTTGACATTTTTTTCAGTTTCAGCCAGAAAACAGTATAGTGTTTTAAAAATGAATTTTCAGTCAGTTCTGATACAAAACCAGGTTCCATTGGTGGCAGCCGGCTGGCCGGACACTTTTAACATCGGGCAATTCAAGCATTGCTACCCGCAAAGTCTGATGGAGACGGGTCACGATATTCTCGGCTTTTGGGTGGTCCGCATGGCAATGCTGTGCTTGAAGTAGAGTTGTTCAAATTATCTTCAAAGTTTGATCTGATTTATGATTTCAAAGTGTTTAATTGTGGAAGGTTTTTCAGATGTGAAAGAAAACCATTTTTGCAGACTAACGGAAGGTCAGCTCCCGTTCACGCAAGTCTTCTTGCACGGTTTACTGGTTGACAGTCGCGGTCAGAAAATGTCGAAATCAAGGGGCAATGTGATCGACCCAATGGATATAATCAATGGCATCTCACTGGACACGATGCTGCAGAGGATTACAGAAGCGGTTGGATTGTCACCGACTGAGAAAGGTGAAAGCAGATGAATTTACCAATTGGCTTTGTTTCGGTTGCATGTAATAATTGGCATCACTTGAATCCGGGCAGCTAGTGTGGGTCGGAGGGTCCGAGTTCATTTGCGACTTTGGACGCTAGATTTTCGACACTGTTCGCCGTGTGGCGGCATCGTGCACCGCGGTGGCCACACCCGTCCCACATTTTTCTTCACGACTTCTAACGAGCCCACAACTCACAGAGCAATCGTGCGGGCATCTCCGAGCGGACTACGCGAGTGGCATCGCTGAGAGCGGCGTGGACGCACTGCGCTTCGCGCTGCTCCGTCACGACGTCGCCGCGTTCGAGATTCGCTTTGACATCGGCCATGTGCAGTCGACCGTAAAGTTCTGCAACAAACTCTGGCAAGCGACCGCGTATTGTGAGACCGTTTGGGGGCTCGCGAGGCCGCATATCAGTTTGCGTGGTAAATTGCGCAATGGCGCGACGGTTGGATTTCGGTTTTATGAGTCGTCGTGTTTGTTTCAGTTGTCGAAGGCTGTAAAATGCGACATACGACTTTATGCCACGAACAAGACGTGTTGTGGACAACGAACAGAGAACATAGTAGACTGATTGGCTGATACGATTGATTGGACGTTCAACGCAATGCTGCCAATGAGCATTCACAGAGAGCAACAGAGATGTGGACTGATAGGTGACGACTCGCATTGACAGGTGTTTCACCAATTTCAGACCTGCCACATTGCGACCTGACCGTTGCAGACCGCTGGATTCTGGCGTGTCTCGCTCAATTGAGCACGCAAATCGCGGCCGCTTTTGAGCGGTACGATTTCGCGCGAATGACCGCGTTGTTGTACGAGTTCTGGTGGGCACAGCTGTGCGACGTTTACGTGGTTGGCTTGGTTTGATTGGTTGGAGTGCAACGAGCGGTGGTTGTTGTTGTTGGTTTGCGCACAGCGGTAAAGTGTTGCATCAATTTAGCGTCGGCCGGGCTGCACGTGAGCGTTATTTTAGACTGTCTTCGTAAAGCGAAGGCTAGATGTCAACTACAACATCAACAACCAAAAGACTCGCTCGGAGGCTGATGCACTGTAGCAGCGTTATGATCAAAATTACGTCGGAATTTTGGCTGTTCCCAGGAAACGACGAAAGCGGCCGTGTGGTCTGGCGACCAGCAGCGTTTGCCCGTGATCTCGGCAGTGCTGCGCCACGTGCTCGCCGTTTATTTTGCCCATTTGTCGCCGTTCATGCCCCTGCTCAGTGAACATTTGTACCATCGACTGGTGGGCGTCACTGTCGACGAGTCCGTGCTGGACTCTCATGCTGATTCAACGTTGTTGGTGAGATTGCTTTGCAATCCATTGGAGGAAGTGCTGCATGACTTTTTACGATGAATAGCAGAATTTGTGGAAGAACATGTATTATTAGTTATGCAAAGTTGGGCAACTCCTGGCCCGGAATCAGGTGGCTTTTCGGTTTCATTTTGGTTACATTTCAAATTGGTTCAAATTGATTCGGCCCAGTAAACGTGGCCAGCCAGTTCCAATTTCACTCAGTGTTCTCTGCTTGATTGGTTTGTACTACTCGTTGAATGATTTTGCTATCCAATAAAAAGTATTCATTATTTCAGCTGCCCAATTTTGAAAACTCTCAGCTTGTCTGGCAAGCACAGCAGACGCTTTCAGTGGCGTCCAAGGCTCGCTCTTTGCGCAATGAACTCGCGCTGAAACAGAACACGCCGCTGATTGGTTGGTGAAATGCTAAATTAAAAAGATGATTGGTCAAATTGGTTCGATGGGTTGATGTGGCATGAGAGCAAAGATTTAGGTTTGAAACTGATACACTATTTTGAGTTACTGTAAAAATTGATTATGTTTGGTAACTTGAAATTTGATTCTTTGATGGGGTGATTTTCTTGCAGGAACACTGTCCTGTCCCGAGCGTATTCGCACAGCCGTGCAAACGTGTGCACCATTGCTGAACGTTGCTGCAAAATTGACCATTCAGAGTTTCTTGTCGCCAACTGAAACACCCGACCAGACTGATGCACATAAGTCAATCATGGTCAATGACAATGTGACACTGTGGCTGAAGTTGAACGTGGGTCGATAGGTGCTGCCTGTGGAAAACACTGATTATGCTGATTTGATCGTAATTCAGTACACATTCGGTTTTTAGGCATTTTTATATCCATTTTTTTGGCTGAAAGTTTTCAGGGGATTGTTTTAGATGTGTTCGTTTGGGTGATTCCCGTCGGAAGTTCGATGTTTTTCTTGATGTCTTTTGCAAACATATCAACAACAAAAATCATTCCAGGCGAGCGACCGAGCGTCGGCACGTGCCAAACTCACCGGCCAACTCGAGAAACGCGAGAAAAAATTGAAAAAATTACAAGAAACACAGGAACATTTGCGCAATCTCGATGGACTGGATGAGCGGCACAAAAAGCTGAGAATCAAGAAATCGTCCTTGCTTTCAAAACGGGTTGAGAAGCTGACCTCGGAAATTTGCTATTTACACGAACTGTTGCGCAAATTGCAATGAGTGTTCTGATTTCTGTTGATGTTCGTTCGCCGATTATTATTTTTTTGTTTTTGTTTTTCTCAAAGTTGCTCAATCTCTACCACTGCCAGACTTGTTGCTCACTCTGTAATTTAATGGTACCCGCTTTATTAAAAAGGTTTGGTGAAAAGAATGAAATGAAATTGCTTCGCAGTAGTTAAATGGCACAAGTTTTTACGATATGGTTGACATTACAAGCCAGTTAACCAAAGTATTTTTTATCTTTCAAATGCTTCATAGTTCGTATCAAGCTGTATTTGTGAAACAACCCGCTCAGATTCAGAACTATGCAAAAGTGGCTGTTCTTGATCGTGGCCACCGTGCACATTTGGCTGTGTCCGTTCACCAAAGTTGAAGAAAGCTTCAACGTGCAAGCCATCCATGACCTGTTGTACCATGGTGCTGACGTTTCAAAGGTTTGTGCCTGCCTACTTTGCAATAAAATTAATTAAAAATCAACGCCATTCGTATTCATCAGTTGACTCCCAAAATCATCGTCCCTGTTTTCCAGTTCGACCACCTCGAGTTCCCCGGTGTCGTGCCTCGCACATTCCTCGGTCCACTGACGTTGGCCACACTCGCAAAACCCGCTCAACTTGCGCTGCAGCACTTTGCCGCACCAAAATGGTACACGCTGATTGTTGGTGCGTTTGAATTGGAGCTTTTTTGCTTTCCAAGGACACTTGTAGACTCATTTGAATTTGGCTGATTGACTGCACCATTTGACTTTGCATCGTTTCGTTTCATCCGCGTATAACGCGTGTGTTATGAAACTCATTGTCCACACAAAGTTCTTTCTGATGAGTGCAGTCCAAGATGCTCGACTGCATTTCAGTGCGTTTCTGCCTGGCAGCGGTGATGCAGCTCGCGTTGCGTGTTTTCCTCAGCGGCGTTGAGCAAACATTCGGCCGTCGCACATCTCTGTTCACGCTGTTGATCATTTGCTCCCAATTCCACTTTTGCTTCTACGCGTCGCGACCGCTGCCCAACACGTTTGCACTGGTGTTGTGTGAGTTGGCAGCAGTCTCAGTTTCTGCAAAGGCTCTTATGTTTTCAATCCACGCAGCTGATTGGCCAGATTCGAACGGAACGGGACCCAATCAAATGGACAATTAAGGTGCTGGTATAAAGAACATGATATAAGGAGTACAATCAAGTATTGCTACAGTACACGCTCGCACTGTTCGTCACGTTCAGATTGGATCGTCATCAACAACTGGCCAATCAGCCAACAGTTCTTATTTACAAATGTGGTAACCCTTTGCACGTTTGCATTCATCGGCCCCCGTGCAGGCGTTCTCGTGTTCGGCTGTCTCCTGCAAGAGCGTCACGCAGCCGCAGTCGTGTGCGCCACTGCCTCGGTTGTGCTGTTTCGCTCCGAACTGCTTCTGTTGTACGCGCCGATTTTCCTTCCACTTTTGTGCCTGAAACGGGTGCCTTTGTTGGGTGCGGTGGTTGTGGGCGTGTTGACAGCGACTGGGTGTTTAGGTGAGTGCAAAGGGGAAGTTTGCGAGCTGTGGTTGTGCTTAAGGCACGTTGATTGGTTGCAATGATCCGTCAAATCAGCCTGCTCTACTTGTGAATTTGCGAATTGTAAACAAAAACGATTTTTTTTTGTTTTTTTCAGCGATTTCAGTGCCGATCGACTCGTGGTTCTGGCGTCGGTGGCTTTGGCCAGAGGCCGAGGTCTGGTGGTACAACGTGATTGAGAACAAAAGTCACCAGTGGGGTGTGAGTCTTTGCTTTCCTTGACCAATCAGTCAGCAAGATGTGATTTGGTTTTCAGTATGTCACAGCATGAGTCTTTACTTTACATTGACACCTTTTCGTGTTTGGTCTACTGAAATGAAATGTGTGACAACTTTAGTGCAATGTTTTCCAGACACTTCCTCTCTTGTGGTACTTCACGTCAGCTCTGCCTCGTGCTTTGTGCGCGTCCATGCCTTTGATTGTGATCAGCTGCTGGTTTGACCGCAGAGCACGATACGTCGCGTACGTGGCTGCGACGTTCGTTGCCACCTATTCACTGTTGCCCCACAAAGAACTCCGTTTCGTCATCTACACGATCCCGTTGTGGGATCTGTGTGCGGCGGCGGCGTGCGCACGATTGTGCGTGTGTTTTCCTTTGTTTGATTGCTTTTTTATCGAGCAGTTCGTTTTCTAGGTGAAAATCAACTTGTCATTGATTGCTGCACCTGCAGACGTTAGTTCTCTTTTATTGACAGATTCCAAAATCGTACCAAATCGACGTTTCGTTGGCTTGTCGCCTGCGGTGCTCTGCTGCATCTGCTCGTGAACCTGCTTTGCACCGCTCTGTTTACTGCGGCAGCGTTGAAAAACTATCCCGGTTCGGGAATTTAAACTGAAAATTGAGAGTTTTGGGCGACAATAATTAGCTTTAGCCACAGACTGGCCGGTTTGACGTTTATCACCAACAAACAAACTTCCTCAATTTTCAAAGTCCGCTTATTCTCGCATCTCCCTTATTTTGCAAGCCTGTTCACACAGGGAAAACGAGTTTCAATATGCTCTATATATGTGCATAGTTTTCACAGTTCTCCAGGTGGCTTAGCGTTGTGGCATTTGAACAGAGGGCACTCATTCACCAGCGACGGCAAGACCGTCCGAAATTCGACCACTGTTGTTCACATCGATGTGTTCTGCGCTCAAACGGGCGTGTCACGCTTTCTGCACGAACACCCAAACTGGAGGTTGCTTTAATCGATGTTTTTTTTCGATGCTTCAAAACTTCATATACTGAGAAGAAGGAAAACAAAAACTTTCGACTTCTGTCCATCAACAGTTTGCATAAATCTCACTGGTATTTCAATTTACCATTTGAACCCAAGGTACGTGGCAGCGGTAAAATCTGTGTTTTGTACTTTTTCTTTTTCTCAATTTGCAGATACGACAAATCGGAGGCGCTCAGCACACGTGACAAACGTCTGTCTCGCACTATCGATTATTTGTTGATCGGCTCGCAAATTTCAAATGGTTTGAAAAACGAGATCAAACTGTTGCCGATGTTTCGAACAATTTTCACGATTGCTGGCTACGACGGCCTGGAGTTCAGCCGATTGCCTGAGTTTCCGTTTTATTGGGTGCAGTTCCGTATCTCCGACCAAGTTGCTGTGTTGGGTCAAAATAAAGAGTGATTGACGGTTTTCTTCGGTTTCGCCTTTTTTGCAATTTTTGCGTTTAAATCCTCTTGTGTTCTTGAATAAAAGTGGATTTATGGGTATTATTGACTGTTGTTTGGGGAACGGTACGTGTTTGGGATGACCTGTACAACTCCTGCTGCGGCATGTTTACTGATTTTAATCTTTTCACCTTGCAGATTATGTTGCGGGATTGCTGTTTGTTGTGGGGTTTTCTAGTTCACCTGCCATCTACGTGATCGTTCGATGAAATACGAGTGGAGGAGGAGCAAGAAAATTTTTTAACGAAACGACGGAGCGGAGCGCATGGGGAGGTCGTCGTTGCCGAAGGAACAAAACGTTTTTAAAAAAAAATCCATCGATCAAAAACTGGTAATCACTCACAGTTCACGCACTAATGAAAACTGTGATTTTTTCTGAAAATAAAACATGAAAGTCCGTTAACGTTTCTCCATTTCCGCAACTGGCCTTTGAAGTGAAAGTGGAGTGGATTGGATTGAATGGACATTGGAATTGGAAAAATCAGAAAAGATTTGAAAACTTCAAATTCTGAACGTCTTCATCAATTGACGTTTTAAAACCAACAAGCAACGTGCATATGTTATAAACAATGACGGCGAGCACCGGGCCAGCGGTGGCCTCTGAGAACGACGTCACGTTGAGTGCGGAGGAGCGACAGAGACTCGAAGAATTGGACAGGTGCGCGGAAAGACTGCTGAACTTGAATGAGCAGAACGAAAGTTTTTTACACTGTGATATTATTAGTGAGTTGTTATCAGCTCCAGCTGAAGCTCAGTCAATCATCTGGATTTGATTGGATTCCTGTTGTCTGTCCCATGTTCCCTTCAAACTGTTTCATCCAGCCACCACCCGCGAACGAAGCAGTCTCAGCGAGTTTCTGTTGGATAGTCTTAGACAAAGGATTATCGAATAGAATTTGGTCCCTCCCCTCCTCGCCCCTGCTTCTGCATTTCAACAAGCAACGCAAACACGGACAACTATTGAACTATGGAACTATGATCAAAAGCGCACATTATTCAGCAAAATACAGACACAAACGAAAACCAAGGAAAGACTACTTTACCTGAGAGTTTTTTCGGCTCAGCTACTTACCTACCTTTAAATGAACAAGCTACTTGCCTACTTTTGGTTGAACGAGCTACTAAACAACAATGCCAAGGAGCCAACCATTCCTTGTTCTGTACAATACTCATTTTTCAGCCGGTTGTTTGGTTACTTGAATCTCAAGGATGCAGACAACGCGTTCGATGTGGTCGTCATTCAAAAGGTTGTTTGTTTCTCTCGATGATCGTGCAGTTTTTTGGTTTTCAGCAGTTTCGGTTTTTATTCAGTTTTGTTTTTCAAATCGTTTTTCAGTCTATTCGCTATCTCGACCGAAAACTGGTCACTCTGATGAAAGTGAAGCAGGAAACAACAGAGCTCGATCAAAACGCAGCAGATGAACTCGGAAAGATTCATTTGAAACTGGGACATTTGCATTTGTTGGCTGAGGACTTTGCCAAAGGTGACTGCGCTGGAGAGAAATTCGTGGTTTGCTTTACTCGCTTTGGTTTTGCCTCTTTGTCATACGAGCAAGTCCCAGACAGTCCTTTGAACACAACAAAGTTTGGCAATAGAATTGGCAACGGGAAGAATTCCCGTTTTACCTAAGAGAAGAAATCGGTTTTTTTCAAGGGTAAATTTTGATAGTTGAAAAAAAACGTGAAAACCGGGTTTTCCGTTTTTTTAGTGCTACACCACTCATCCAAACGCCTGAACAGAATCTTGAGACAACACATTTCCATTTCTTAAAATCATTTTGAAGAGCGTGAATCAGTTTTACTTGAAAAACAGAACTATGTTGCTTCATGATTTCATTCAAGGCTTCGGTGGCGCAGCAACTAATGGACTGATAACTTTTATAAAATTTGCCCCAGATGATCGGCGACTTTTACAACAGACATAAAACTTGTAGAATTATTGGATTCCCAGTTTGACGTTTGCCTTCGGCTTCCGCGTGATATTCGCATTTGAATTCCATAAAATTGTGGTTTTTCAGCTTTGTCCGCTTACCAGCGGTATCACAATCTCTGTCGTCCAATGTCGTGGAAGGTTGGTGGCAGTTTTTTTGAAAAAGAACCGTTCACAGTCACAGTCACAGTCCACATTATGTTTGTGCAGTTTCTCTCGTCTTGTAAAGTGTTTTTGAACGCTTTATTCTCAAATCTGATAATGAATAAATTTCACCATCAAAGTGCCGTCAAGCGGCACAGTTCAACGTATTGCATTTGACGATGACGGATTTTGTTATTTCTTCAACATTTTCAGTCGCCGTCATTTCACTATGGCATTGGTCTGGTGTATTTCCACTTTCGCGCGTATCCGTTGTGAGTTTGATTTTGATTATTTGGAGACAATTTTATAAAGTTTGCTAGCAGTCAACTAATATTAGAGTAACTTTGGGAAAGAAAACACTGTTTGCAACTTTTTGACGTTTGATTTGAATCACTGGATTAAGCGACTGTGTGTTAGACAATTCCACGTGTAACTTAAAAACTGAAATAAAAACGCGTTTTTTGCTCTGCTCTGTGTCATGATCTGACGCCATGTTATTTGTCTCACGAATCTTAACCTGGAATTTTGATTTTGTTCATCATCATCAATCAAACATTTTTCCTGCGATGATTCAGTTTTAATTTCAGGGAACGCAGTAACAACCAATTTTAATCCTTGTATTCTTCACCCCATTCTCCCATCGCATTTTGTAGATTGAACCGTCAATTAAAATTTGCATAAAATTAATTTCACCCGTCATTTTCACCGCTCTATTTATGCCTGTAACACTGTTTCACTGCACATTTCATTTGTTATATTTATTGCAGTTTATCATATTTGCGTGAAATTTTTTAGACCGCTGCTTCTGCGTGGGCAATGCATTTATCAACCGAACATTGTAACTTTTGTTTAAAGTAACTTTTGGGGAAGTGGTTATGAGTGGTGTTTGCAGCCCACCCGCCCCCAGCGACAATTTTTGTGCCATACCTTTGCTTTCTATTCGACTTTCACTTTTTTTGTTTTCTTTTGTCTGATTCACTTTTTTGTGAAATCGGTGTATTTTGGTCCTTTGTTCGTTTTGTTCTTAGCTTATATGAACTATTATCCCAAAGTTCAAATACAAGTGTTTTTCAATAATTTTCCCTTTTGTCATTAATTCAGTTACAATGTGGGTGGAACGGGAACTGGAAAGTAATTTTTAGTAATTTTAGCTTTAAAAACTGAAACGTTCGGCAAAAATTGCGTGAAATTACTATACTTTTATGTTCTATTTTTACACTGGTGTTCTACCGCTGGCAAAGAGAGGTTATTCTAAAAAAACAGACCGAAGATGTAATGGTCCGTGGTGTCTGGATGGAGTCTGGCAACTGCAAAAAATCCAACTTGGGTGAGAAAAAATCATTATGATTTTTTCAAAAGGATGTGACTCATTTGCGTGGCACGCGTTTTTATGTTGCATTTATTTATTTCTCTCATTTTTTTACATTTTACCACTCTGCCCGCCTGGCCCGTGTCACTTCACTTCACATCGTGCATAGTTCTCTTAGTTTTTCTCTCAAGGTTACGAAAGAATATTTTTGGCGCGCAAGAACTTTGTCTCTGGTTGTTTTTGTGGTACGCCACCACGGTTTTCATTCACTTTTTTCTGTCACTTAGTTTTACCCAGACAAATTCAATTTACTTACTTTTCATATCTGCATATATACGTAGTTTCTCGTTGTTGTGTTGCAATTTTAATTTTTCTCAGCCAATAATCATAATGAAATTAGTGTTTTTGGATTGCACCAGATTTCTTTTGTCGGTTGTTTGTCTCGGTTTTTGATTATTTTGCTGTCTCTTTTTTATTGTTTCTTTGTCTGTTTTCTGTTGAAACCAAGGTTAGAATCGGATTCAGTTGTACTATTGAAATGTGAATAACTTTGGAAATACACACATCATCAGGAAAGAAACTTTATTTTCTATTTCGGTTTGTTTCTGTTTGCACAAAGCTGCAAATTTAATTGCACTTTCTGTTCCACAATAAGCTCATCTGACATCACTATTTCATTTTACATATTTCTGGATTCGAACAAATCAATGGCGTTCTGAAGTTACTTTTCACGTTTTGCGAAGTTATCCGTGTGTCCCTTATTCTTTTGTCCCTCGCATTCCCTCCACCACATTCGCTTGTGGCAAATGAGAAATAGCGGCCATAAAATGTTCCTTCTACATGCCCGACTTTAGTGATTCGCAAATTTATGTTTGGTAGAAGAACAGATTTGCTTGTGTCGGTCAACATGTTCACCACACCAACAAAGAGCGAACTCTATAGATGTGCTGTGTCGTGTTGTATTTATTAGTGAGTGATGTTCTTGTTGTTTGTTTGTGTTGCTTGCGTTTGTTGTTGTCCATTCCGTCATAATATACGGCCATTCATTCACAAATTCTCCACTAACAAATCGAGTTCGGCTCTTGTGCAAGGTCTCATGTCCATACACTTCGGAGGGTGAAGTTCTCGAAAAACTAATGTAGTTGCTGTGTTGTGGTCTGGGAATCCACTTAACCCCAGGAAGTTTATGGATTTTCCATTTCAACATCAGCAGATCAACCAGTTTATAAAATGAGTTTGGACAAAAAAAAACAATTTGGACTTGACTCCATTCACTGGTGGGAGCACGTTTTTTATTACGCACAGACTCCGAATAATGGCAGAATAAAGCTTTATTACTACCCGTATAGAGATCGGTGGCCTTGTTTCGCCCTCTCTCTTCGGATCAACCTTAAAGCGTTTATTTCTGATGATATCTGTTTCGGACTGCACATCTTCCCGCGAATTTTTCACCCTTTATTCGTTCGTTTTGGGAGTCGCCGTTACTGGTTTACTGTTCTTTCTGTGTTCACAATTTCGCGTTCTGTTTGGCTTGAAGTCCTTGAGCCGTTGTACCTGCCAGCTGCGAGTCATTGGTCATTCAATCTTTCGGCTGAGAGGTTGATTTTCTTTGCCTTTGTGTTGCGTTTGCTTTTAGAAATTTGTGAAACCAATGATTGGCGTTCGTTTTCATTGTTTTTCCAGTTGGCCTTCTGTTGTTTTCTTAACATATTTTTCGGATCCTTTTTGACGTTCTTTTTTTTTGTTTTGTAAACCATTTTATGTGACCAACGAGTGAATACGCACTTTTGGTTCACACAGTGATTTTGCTTTTTTCGGGCATTTTGCCAGACGCAGGTTTTCTTTTTTCGCAGAAACAGGGTGTCAAATTTCCGCCGCGCAGCCTGGACTGCAATGGACACAGCGTTTTTAGCCGTAGATTTTTTTGTGAACAGTGGCCTTTGTTTGTTGATCAAATCAGCTAAACGTTTAAGAAAGTAGTTTTTGGAGACCTGAGACCTAAATTTAGACTTAAGAACGAATCGTAAAACCAACCGCTTTTTTGATACCACGTCAAACTTTTGATCATTCGGTAGAAATGTTTTTTTTGTAGTTTTATTTTTTATTTTTTCACTGTCAACGTCAACAGCCACTGCGAGATGGTAATGTTTATTTTGTAAAAAAATATTCCCTTTCGTTTCCAGTAATTCCACTGTTATGTATCTTTTTAGTTCTTTCGGATGTTCTTTGTTGTCGTAATCCTTATGACTGACCGATAAAACATGAGATTATTTTACATGGATCTGAGTCTGCTTTGTGCATTTTTTTTATTTTGGCGCAATTTTTATACGGTTTTGTCTTGTTCAGGCTATTTCCCACGGCGTGTTAATTTGAATATTCGTAGTTTTTCTCAGGTTTTTGCAGTTTTTCCCCAAGACTTTTTGTGGTTTACTGAGTTATTATAATGTTGTATATCGAAACGATATAGCAGGAATGAAAACATGTTTGCTGTTTGTTTCTATTGTTTCAGTCGGTTCCTCCAGTGCTGGATTGTGCCAGGGGATGTGAACACGGGAATAGAATGACAAATTGGTTGAATTGGAAAACTTTTGAAAAAAAGCACCAAGTAACGTTTCATTTTCAACACCGTTCACTGAAAATGTCTATGACAAAGCTATGTGTTTATTGCAACAGAGCTACTCTCTCTAACCTAACCAACAGTCATTACGGATCAATAATAACGATAGTTTTGTTCCGTATGAAAAAAACGGCAGTCGTTCGTTTGATTTATTCATGAGTCGCTTGCAGAAATGCGCTACTGACCCACCTGTATTGCTGCAGAATTGTCGAGCCACCCTAAAATCAGAATTCCGACTATAGAAATTCCGCGGTAAACCTGTCATTATGTGCATCTGATCTCTGATCACTCATTTCCACGCGGTTGTTTCACTATTTTGTAATTGTAAATACGATTTCAGCTGTCGATTTCTCATTTTTACTGCATTTTTGGGCTTTTCAGTCGGAGAGCTAGCTTTTTAGTTGAAATTGTAGCTGAGCGCACCAGTCTCGAAAACCGAAAATCACACATCAGCCATGCCAGTTGACCGTTATGGTTAACATAAAATAGGAGCCCCATTTTAGAATGCAGCTTTCGAGTCGGCTGTTTGTGTCCTTTGAATTGGCTGTTTTCCTGCTGACACAAGGCCCACCCATTCAGTCACACCCCTTCTCTCTCCCCTTTCATTGCCTTTCAACGCCAATTGATTCGTTGGAAAAAGCAAGCGGTCATGAGCAGTGTAAGATTATGATTTTTGGCATCTGCAAGATATTTTTCGGGCCACGTGGTGAAGTCGAATGTTTATTTCGGTGTGGAGCTTTTTCTGGGCTCATATGTTTTTTTATGTGAGCCAAAAGGTCTGATCTTCTTTCGTTGACCATGCTAAAAGTGGGCCATGAAGACTGGAGAAAGACCCTTCTAGATGAGGAGACTCCATAAATGTCGTTTTCCAGGGGTGTCCCTTCTTATACCCTTTTCTGTCTTCTTGGTCGGTTGACACTGCAGATCATGGCGTCCATTTATTTATTTATTTCTATTTATTTTCTCCATTCTAACATATTACAATTCGCACTCTCACTGTTTCCGACAGCTAATTTGTGATTTGGTAATTCAGTGGCGTGCCTTTTTTCACTCGTTTTTGGTTTGCATTTTTTTGTTTCGACTTGCAAATCTGGTTTTGCAGGCGTTTTTCTTCTGTGCCCGTGTCACAGTGACAGTTTTTTCTTCAGTAAACGACACGTCTAAAAACTGTTAAATTTATTGTTGTTTGCTTGTATGACCGGTTTTTATCGGAAATTCGAATCGAAGACACGCCACGTTTTGTGATTCCATGTGTTTTGAGGTTGTTTCCTTGAAAACGCCACAGGGTGAGAGTTGATTTTGATAAACATCTGCAAGTGATTTGCACTCTGAAAGATCAGTTCCGTAATTTTCATCTGAATCTCTGTTTCATAACTCGTTTGATTTTGATGACGTCAATGCATTTATTGCATATTGTTCATAAGAGCTCGCTTGGCTTCAGTTTCTTTCGGGTTTTTTTGAGCACACCTTTTTCGCAGTGTTTTCAAACAAAATTTCCCATGTTGTTGCAAATTTCTTGTCTTCTTTGACAATTTGAAAGCGTTTGAAAGTTTGAATTGACCTTTATACTGACGCGAAAGCCAAACCAAAGTTGTGTTTACGAAAAAAGTTAATTTATCATGTTTTTCATTGAGACTGTTTTAA
Source organism: Theristus sp. LFF4_11 (assembly GCA_030248135.1). NCBI lineage: Eukaryota > Metazoa > Nematoda > Chromadorea > Monhysterida > Xyalidae > Theristus > Theristus sp. LFF4_11. The sequence goes on along the minus strand of JASANC010005673.1, from coordinate 53,924 downwards.
TGGATTCAAAGAGACCTCCCGCCCCGCTACACTTTCAGTTTTTTTTCACATGGAAACATTTTGAAACCTGTTTTTTGTGCTGCAAATTTACGTTTATGATACACCTATTATGTTGATGCAGCACAATTTTTGTCTAACCACAAGGTAGCTTTGAAAAGTAATTGGTATAAGTATAAGGTTAAAAATTTATCCACCAGGTGTCCTTCAACGTTTTTTTTTTGACAATTTGATTGATTATAGATAAATTTTGATACGCACAAAAAACTGCACGTGATTTTGCACGTCTGGTTTTATGTGAAATTTCTTCCTGGCTAGACGAAATGAATTTACATCAACCGCTCGGTGCCTGTTTCTTTTCCTGCCGTTTTTTGCAACAATGGCTTTCAATTTTCTTGATACCATGCCAACCAAGCGTTGGTTTATTCCAGTGATTTCTCACTTCTATTTCATTGATTGTCTTCATCGTGGTTTGCAACCTGAAGCAGATTATTGTTTACAAATTGCATCGATTTTACTTTTATTATTAGGTTGTTATTTGTTTCTGCGTTGCAGAAGTACCGTAGTTCTCACTTTAAATAAGTCTTAATTTGTTGTAATGATCTTGCATTGCAGTAGGTAAAACGCACTTTCCATTTGCAAGGTGTAACATAATGGTGAGCAAGACTTTTTAAAACAGTTTAATAATTCATCGTAGTAGTGAGATGGCAGAAATTGTCAGTTTCTCAAAAATATTTTTTAAATGCTTCCTGACGTGTTTGTTCTACGACTTCCAGTTCTTGGTATATTAAAATAGCGAAGTTATTTTTGCAACGAATTCATTTTCCTTCGTTTGACTATGGCGGCAGAGGAAAAACGCATTTCTTCGAATCCCACTCGCGCCTGCAAAGACGAGACATTTCAGATGATGTCTTTCCGATCTACATCTTCCTTCCTACAGACTTTTTGCGTCTTTTTCAGCGCCATCCGTGCATTCCAAACGGTCTTATATTTATCGCCGGACTTCGAGCGCGTCAGCCAAGTTCACCTTCGACTCGGATTGTCGTACAAAGCTGAAAACCGCTGGGAACTCGCTCTCAAGGTGAGAGGACGCTGAAAACGGGCTGTTGTGTGTTTTGCGGCACTAATTTCGCTCGTTTTATTGTCATGCTCTGCATTTACTGATTCGGTGAGCGATCGCTGTAGGTGTTGCCTTCTGTTCCAGCACCTGAATTCATCACTGCAACACAACCAGCCGGCAGCACTCGGCCGTTTTGAAAGTGAGCCACTGGTTTTTTTGTTTCGTTTGGTTTTTTTAATGGTTTTTTTTTCAAAATTCCGTAGATTGCAAAGTTGAAGCAGTTGATACCACTAAGAAACACGTCTGAAACATTCGTTATTGCAAGAAATCAAGATAAATGAGAAATGATCAAGATGAAGTTTTTTCCACACGACTGGCTGATTGGCTACGTTTCAATCAGGCAAACAACCTGATTGGTCTGTTGCACCGATCAGGACCATTTGTGCACAAGCAACCAATGGCATCAGTGTCGCTTCGCAGCCGGCACCCCTGTGCTTGTAGTGCTAGTTTGTCCGCCATTCTCAAACCATGCTACCAATTTTCAGTCCGCTATCACATCGCCCACTGCTACGATTTGAGCGGCGACATCCGACGAGCAAAGGAGCTGTTTGAGTCGATCTTGAATGACGTCACGCTTGAGACGAGCGCTCAGTTGAGCACACAGCTGAAAGCGTGCATTCTCAGGCAGCTCGGTCGGTTTATGATTTTATTTTTTCCATGGGAGAAGATAGTCCGAGTTTCAGGACACAACACACTTGTTATCGATATAACACAGTAACGTTGCATGGTGGTAACAACAAACAGAGACAAGGCGACGCGCGCGCTGTGTGCCCGTGTGTTTGTTTGTGAATGTGCAACATTGCAGTGTTATCAAATTACGATGCATTGTCTTCAGACTAGGACTGCAAAATCTGGGGTTTTTGCCTTTTATGATAACTTTTGTGATGTTTGCTGCCTTGTTTGCAGGCTGGTGCTATTTTCGCAGCGAACTCGACGCCTCGGCGGGCGTGCGTCAGACGGGCAACGCCGCCGGCAGTTACGAAGGTTCGTGAATTGGCCGAGTTCACTTTTCGCGTGCGAGGGCGAGTTTTTTTTTCTTGAGCGCTGCGTCAGTTTCAACGCCTTGATTGGTGTGAACGTCGATATTCACGACGAAAAACAACCATTCCGTTTTTTTGGTGAAACGTCAATAGATTTCGATTTCTATTTCAAGCCAATGAACGTTCGTCCTGACCAACCGAATCGAAACATAGCCAGTCACCATGCAGTATATGCGCTGGTAGTGTCATTTGTGGACTGTATTATCAGAACAGAGAAAATGCCAGTTGAAAAAAGTGCACGAGCTTCAGACAAAACTTGCGCGTGTGTTTTTTCCGCAGGCGCGCCCGTAACAGACGAGCAGAGCGCGCAGCGTCTCCAGCACGCCATCCAGCTGTTGACGGACTCGCAGCGCTGCGACCCGGCCGCCGGAAAGACGTTCTACTACTTGGGCAGATGCTTCAGCCAGTTGCCCGGTCGCGCACACGACGCATTCTTGAACTATCGCCAGTCGATCGACAAAAGTGAAGCGGACGCAGACACCTGGTGCTCCATCGGGTCAGTCGGCTCTCGGCGTCGGTGCAGTGCTGCTGTGTGGTTTTTAGTGTGGTTTTTAGAGTGGCTTATAGTGTGGTTTTAGAGTGGTTTTTATTTAGTGTGGTTTTATTAGTGTGGTTTTTAGTTTGCTATAAGTGGTCGGAACTGAACGATGGTAGTGATGGTCAAACGGATGCATAATTGGGATATGCAAACTCCAGGTTAACTTAACAACCACACGAAACTAGAACGCAAAAACCGAAGTAAGTGGCAATCGGTTGAGTCATAAACATGTTGTTTTCAAAACTAACCAAGCTCATTTAATGACGTGTAACATGTTTTGCTCATGAAAGAACACATTTTGCAAGTTTTCGCGGAAGTCTGATTAGAAGTTGAACACGTAATCACAAATAACTCAACAGCGGGAGAACTGTGCGAGCATGAATAATTGAATCTTTATCAATCACATGAAGGGCTCGTGAGTGACACGTGTGCATGCTGCTTCGTAGTATTTCTCGAATGAAGCTGAGCGCAGCGTACTACAAACTGTGTTCTGTCATATGTTTACTTGACTCATGGAGCAGCTGGATAGAGTTAGGAATACGTGTTACCCATGGCCATAAGCTGCATCTCAATAACAATAACCGTAATCGAATTGCCAATCAACTTATCTTTCACGTCAATGCTCATTGGTCAAGGTGGGCGGTGTTTATGAAAGATAAACTTGTTATGAGCTTTGGCTGCATTCTGACGACTAAGACGTGATGAATAATAGTGTTGGTAATTAGGACGGAGTTGAAGTTTTAGAGTTTCAGTGTTTTTGTAATTGTGACGTTGTTTGTGACGCAACGCAAAAATGACCACGTATAAATTCAAGCGCAATATGACACGAAAGCTCGATGCAGTCTTCGTTTCAATTTGCGTTTTGACGATCTTCTTTGTGTCACTCGAGATAATCTGTTACTGTGGAGGTCAGTCTTGCTGTTCGTTCTTCCGTTTCGTGTTTTCTTTCGGCATTTCGTTCACTCGAAATGGGACCAAAATAACTGATTCTGGCTTGGCATCAGAAAGAGGAGAGCATGGAATGAATGTTGAAAGTAGTGTGATGAACGAATTGATGCAAAATTCTAGTCACAACTCCTTCTATTGAGCTGTTTCCGATCGAAAATTGTCGCATCTGCACTTTTGCCTGTTGGTCTATTTGCCATTGCCACCAAGGACACCATCCAATTTCGTGCAGCGTGCTCTACCAACACCAGCAACAGCCGACGGACGCCCTGCAGGCGTTCATCTGCGCCGTGCAATTGGACGGCCACCACGCCGCTGCCTGGACCGACCTCGGCCTCCTGTACGAGCAGTTCGCGCAGTTCCACGACGCGCTGCACTGCTACAGCACTGCGATCAAGTACAAACCCGGTGGGTCACTCGGTGCTTGTGCAACTTTGCGAACCACATGACGTTCGCTGTTTGCGGTTTCGCCCAGGTGGACGTGTACCGCGGTGCTCGTGGCTGTTTCTTTTTTGACCCGTTGACCCAAGACGTTTTTGATTGTTAACTTGCAGGTCAATAAAGACGGGATGAAAAAAGTGATCAATTTTGTTGTTTGTTTGATTTCCAAAATGTATTGCAGACTTTCCGGCCGAACTGTCCGAACGCATACAAGTGCTGGAAACGGAATTGGCGAAAGGCTTTGTGCAACCGCTGCGATCGCACCTGCCGAGTTTGGACGAAGCTTGGCGTCTACCGATTCCGGCTGAATTATCGCAGCGACAGGATGCACTGTTGAAGGTAGCAGGGTGCGCGGGGTTGCATCGTGCTGCTGCAGTTGGCTGCTGGCTTGTATACAGGACAATGTTTGGTTTTCCAGTCAAATTTGCTGTTAGTTGTGAACGTGTGTATACCATTTGCAAATATCGTACACCAATTGGCTAAGCAGCACGCTGGCTACTCAATTGGCTACTCATTCAGTGAGCCAATTCAAATGCATGCAGCCATTCGGCTAGCTTTATGTGATTAAAATTACTCAACCCAACAATGGCCAGTTTTCCTCTTAATATTCTGTGTCACAGATGAAACAAGAGAAATACGTACAAGGCAGTCCGCATTTGCCTCGTCCCGAGCTGGAAACGGCGGCCGATGTAAAGCCGGGCAGCGCGCCTCCACCGTTTTATCTCACTGCCGAGCAAATCAACATGATGCAGCTGCTGCAACAGAATCGGGTGTGCTGAGTGCGATTGCTTGGTTTAGTGTTTGGATTCGGCTGTTTCGTTTTACGCAGTTCCGAAAAACATCTAACACCAGACAATTTTTTCGTTTTTTTCTCAGACGCAATTAGTGGCCGATCAGGCGCTCGTGTTGACACGCCTGGAAAACCAGTACACTCTGATGCAGCAGCATTTGAAACTGGTGCAACACTACAAACAACGCGACGGCGGTGGTGGCGCCGACACGCAGGTGCGCAGCAAGTGTTGGGCATTCGACTTGCATTCACCTTAGTGGTCGCATTCGAGCGCACGCAAATCCCCGACTTGAGCTGTTTTGCGGTCGCTGATTTTGAACAACCGAACCTATGGATCGCCTGATTTCCAAACAGGAATGTATGTTTGTGAACGCATGTTCGTTCTTGAAAATCAGGCGATCCATTCGAAAAGAGCCTGAAGGCAAATCTCTAACTGACTTGTGTCGAAGTCACACACCGGATGACCGTGTGCTTGCTTTCCGACTACAACCAAGTTGTACGATGGTTCTCTGCGTTTCGACCCGGCCAACATCAGATGCAGAAGAGGGTGGTCTCTTCAGTGAATGATTGTTGTTGTTGTTGTTGTTGTTGTTGGGATTTTTAGGCGATGTTTTTAGCCAGGGCTAACCCAGAGAAGCGTACAGAACGCCATTGAGTAGGGCGCCCATCGAGTTTTCTCTGTCATTAAGTGCCCATACACCCCTCGGCGGGGCTCCTCTTGAATCTTAACATTAAAACCAGTTTTAAAAAATTGCGTTGCCCTCTGCAGCCCCGCGCCGGCGACCTGCCCGAGGTGTCACAGGAGGACCTACTGCACGTGCTCGGCGTCGCCGGCCCACCCGGCGGTACAACGGTCGCCACAACGGTCGGTGACCCGTCGGTGGTGGACGCGCGCACGGGCGCAAGGCACGACAGCGATGATCTGATGCTCGGCGGATTCGGCGAACCGTCGGAGCCGGCTGGTCCGACCAAACACGACCCGATGCTGAGCTCGGCCGCTTTGGTGCAGCCGACGTCCGCGAAGAACGGCAGCACCGAGTCGACGAGGGACGCGGGCGATCAGAAACCGCCGACTGGCACCGCCACTGGCGCCGCGGCGCCCGCTGCGACCACCAGGATTCAGGTGGCTGCACATTGCTCGGGCGCGCATGTTTCTATGGAACTTTGGTGGTGTTCGTTTCATTCGTGTCCGTCGGCGCTGTGTCTACAGTTTTCTCGTGTTCTGCGTGTCGCGAAATGGAATGAACGTATCGTGAATGAGTCGTTTTGTAAGCAGTTGATTGGATGTCTCGGCTGATTGGTCGTGCTCTACCAGCATAGAATGTTACGCTTTTGTCTGTTGGCTTTGTTCGTCTCTTGATATGATCGGCTGGAACAATACTTAGCAGTGCTCTCTCAAACAAACAAGACAATTTCACCATTCCCGTCCATGCAGGACAACCGCGTGAGCTCCTCGAGTGAACTGCGCCCGGGCGACTCGATGCCGAGCGGCTCTGTGCCGCCGGTGATGAGTCTGCTGGCGCCGCTCTGCGTGCCCACCAGCGTCAGCGCCGCCGAGATCCTGCAAATGTGCCGCCAACGGATGCAGAGTCCGAACGCGTATAAACCGATATTCCAAGAGCGACCGCTGCCGCCGTTGTTGTCGCGCCCGCCGAAACACAAAATGCCGAAGGAGAAGGTATCGACTTTGATTTTTTGAATTATTATTTTCATTTATTTTTTATTTTTTTTGTTTTTGTCGTTTTTGTGTGCAAGTGCAACAGGCTGATGAATGATTGCATTTTTGATCCTGTGACAAAAAATGCAGATATTATTCTCTCATCACAAATCAACCGAGTTTTATAAAGGTTCTCTGCATTTCTCTGAACTTCACCTGATCAGTTGGGTACCCCTCTGATTCAAAAGACAACCAATTCCGATTGCAAGCCACTTTGCATTGCAGCTGCTCCTACTGACACCGAGCGTCATCGTTGACTCCAAGAAGGACGCGAGCTCGCCCGAGCTCGAGCAGCTCTGCTACCGATCACCATGCTCCCTGATCAAGGGACTCACCACGGCGCTGCGCATTGATCTCTCGTATTTCTCGTCAAAAACACTCATGGAAACTGCGCCCGCCCACCAGGTCGAGGTGCGAACACAGCTGAAACTGCCGCCCGACATCAACACCGACCAGCTCGGCAACAAGATGTGGTTCTGCGAGTCGCAGCGCTCGTACACCACCGTGAAACAGTACGCCGCCTACCAGGCGCACACGTTCCAGTGCTCGCTGAGGGTGAGGCGTTCTTTTAAGTTCTGTTTGGTTTTTTGGTTTTTTCTTGTTGTGTTGAATTTCTGATAAAATTTTGTTGTTTCAAAAACGCTCGCATACAACGAACTGATTGGATTTATTGGCCTTGTACGTCGCCTATCAGTGCACTGCCGTTCGACCTTCACATTGAGATTGAGTAGTCTACTCTGATCACAGGAAGAACAAGAGAAACTGAAGCAAGGCGGCTCGAAGGAATTCGAGCCGTTCGCGAAGCGTCCCGGCGTCGACGACGGTCATTTGGTGAAATCACTGAAGTTTGGCACGAACATCGATCTGTCGGATGAGCGCATCTGGAAACAGCAGCTGCTGGTCAGTTTTGGTTGTGGGACACTTCTGGATTGTTTGCTGATTTTTGCACTCGAGGTTACTTTTATTTTTGTTTAGTGTCAGCTGAACTGATCGCGTTTGTTGTAGGAAATTCAAAAGCTGCCGCCATTCTGTCGACTGAACTCAGCGTCGAACATGCTGACGCATCTGGAGCACCCGGTCTTTGGCATGAACACCGTGCAGCTGTACATGAAGGTGCGTGTCGTGTCCGTTTGCTTTTAGATTGATCTATCGTAACTTTAGGTTTACAATCACATGAACTGTTTCATTGTGTGCACACAGTTTCATCCGAGTTTCTTGTGTTTCTCGAAACAATAGAAGGTAATCAAACAAAACACCCGCCAGCTCCACTTGCAACATTCCTTCCAACTGCTCAGGTGCCCGGCTGCAAGACGCCCGGCCACCGCGAGAACAACAACTTCTGCTCGGTCAACGTCAACATCGGCCCCGGCGACTGCGAGTGGTTCTGCGTGCCGGAGGCCTACAACGGCGTGCTGTCGGACATGTGCGACAAGGAGAACGTCGACTATTTGAAGGGCTCCTGGTGGCCGACGTTGCAGGATCTGGCGGACGCGCACGTGCCCTTGTACAGGTTCACGCAGAAGGCCGGCGACGTCGTCTGGGTCGGCCCCTCAACGGCGCACTGGGTGCAGGCCACGGTACGCTTTGGGGGGTGGGTCTGTTGAGTTGAGCATAGCTTGTTTAGGTGAAGGCGAAACACCGCTGTGATCCGGTGACGGTGGTAATCTCAGTTGAGTGCGTTCGCTGGTTGAAGTCACTTTCCGTACCGTCAGACAAAATTCTGCAATCCTGTATGAAACAGCCAATCAGCGAATGGCTTACAAACGTGTGTTTATATAATAGTGTATGTTCCATACGATTTAAGTGTATTGTTTTTGCTGCATCTCAGGGCTGGTGCAACAACATTGCGTGGAACGTTGGTCCGTTCACGGAGTGCCAGTTGCGCGCTATGCTCGAGGCGTACGAATACAACAAACTGCGCTCGTATAAATCGATTGTGCCCGCCGTGTTCCTTTGTTGGCAGATTGCCAGGAACGTCAAGTTCACCAACGCAAGATATTTGGAGTTGCTAAGGTTGGTGGCATTGCGGTGCCGTTATTTGGTGCTTTGCACTAATGGTGATTGTGGCAATCTGAACTGGCGCGCTGAATGTCAATACACATAAGCCATCCAGCGTGTTGCGTTCGGAGTTCTTTTTTGAAATTGTTCATATTCTATATTTTTGGAAACTTCCATGACAGAAGTGTCCTGATACGATCGCTGGCGTTTTGTCAAATGCAACTGGACTTTGCACAGTCGCTCGGCAAATCCGTGCACTACCACGCTCGACTGAACAAGGAGCCGTCGCACTACTGCCACTCATGCGAGGTGCGTGCGAGGTTCTTTCCAATTGGTTTGAGAAGGGGATGGGACGGCGTTGTGAAGGTTGATGCTGCGAGTCCAGGTGGTCGTCGTGTCATCTTTATAAACTGGTCAATTGACTGATTGATCTGCTGTTCGTTATTCAGCAAATCAAATGTGGATATATTGGATTGTGCGCGTGTGATGGGCGTCCAGGAAAAAGTGTTACGACGAAAAAATGATACCCTGAGTTTTTGATGCGCCCTCCAGTGTTACCGCCGAGTTTATCCTGTGCATTCCATTTCTAACAATCTTTACTCTGTCTAGTTGTCACTCACACTCACACGTTCCCGTTCTATTGCAGCATGAAACGTTCAACGTGTTGTTCGTGCGGGAGGAGGGCAGCAAGTTCATCGTGTACTGCGTGCACTGCGCCCGCCAGATCGACGATCAGCTCGCCAGTTTCTCCGTGCTGCAGCAGTTCAGCATCGAGGAGTTGAGCGCCGTGCTGGATCAGTGCGTTCTGAATGCGGTTGGTTTGACGGAGGACGCTGCCTTATTGTTACCATATTGAGATTTGATCGACTGCTTTTGAAGTGATTTGTGCACTTGATTGAATGAAGTCTCAGCTAATGGCTTGTGAATGTATGCTATAAAGAAATATGAAGCAGACAGTTAATCAATCAGCCTCAACCAATCAGCGTTCCAAGCACATTTTCACACGATAATTTTTTATATTCGCCCGCCAGTAATTTCCTAATTTTTTGTTTTCTTTTTAGCAACGCCCGGGCCTCATCTGTTGACACTTTGAAAAGACGTGCCGTGCCAACTCTGTCAATCTCATCTTGAATCGTACCCAGTCATTTTTTGTTCTGCCACTTGAACAACTTCAGCCACTGTTTCACAAATCTATTTCACTGTTTTTGTCGGCGTTTGCGGAGAACCCGTCTTGGACACTCTAGAGCTACATAAGCAGCCAATTTACCCAATAAGTTTTCCTGGGTGTTTTGGTTGGCCGTGTCTGTACTGTATCCTCCAGCTAATGAGCGTATCAGCTTTTGAACACAAACTAAAGCCACAGGGTGACTGACGGTTGAAAGCAAACGCGCAAACGATTCCGATTTCGGAAAATAGAATTGGAATGTGAACAGTGAGTGTTCCACCGATGTTTGTTTATGTTCTGTTGGGCTGTGATCTGATTGTTTCTCGCTTTTTTCTGTCCATGTCGTTTTTGACGCTTTTAATGATTTGTCATTGAAACTACCGAATCGGTGTGTCTCCGATTTTTGGAAACTCCGTGCATGTATTGTTTTGTCAGTCTTATTTATTTATTAGCAATCTGCTGGATTTCCATGATTCATTTAGTTGTTTTATTTTAATGTCAAAAATAACTAATGGCATTTTGCTTCATAGAAAAGTACACCAGCTAATTTCTGAATTTTTGTTCACAAATTTAAAACAATGCACAAGTTTTGGTGCGATGATTTTCGTTTCGTTTATTTATAAAAAAAGCTCGCCGCCAGACGTTTTCTTTCACATGAAAATACAAAAAACAACACTGATGAAACTGCCACGTCCATTTGTATGATATCTTCGGTTTTTTTGTCGTTTTCTGTTTACTCTAATTTATTTTTTTCTGTAGTTTTATCTGTTGAAAATCATTGTTGGTGAATGACTTGTATTTATTAGCACGTTTCCGATTTTTAACCGTCAATTGTTTACATGTTATATAATCAGGTATTATTATTACACGCTGCCCAGTGTGACAGGGGATTATCACGTATGCGACACACACACATACACACACGTTTTGTCAAATTTTCTAAGTATTATTTTGTTACTGTTTTTAGACTTTAACTTGCATGCCAGTGTTGTGCGGTTCAACCGTTTTTTTATGGAGTCAAGCCTTTCACCGAAAAATGGCAGAGTTAAAAGAAAACACCTTTCAGCTTAGCTTGCAAGCTCTATCTTGTTGAACTTTCAAATTTTCTCAGAATTCGCGGTAGAACGTTGAGAATCCCACCCAGCTTTTTCTTCTGCTTCGTTTGTCTTGTCATACTCTGTAACAATTTATTTTCACGTTTTAAGTCCAGTTTTCAAATTGCACACTGTTTATTTAGATTTGTGTATACCACTGCTTTTTTGTATCTTTGTTGTGTTTTTGTGTTGTTAGTGCGTGTATGTTGCTGTTTTTGTCTGTTACTTAGCACAACACTCGCAGAGATCTGATTTGTTTTGTTTTGCTGAATCTAAGCTTTGATTTAATAGAATAAATGAAAAATCGAAAAAAATGAAACGTGGACTTGTCTGATTTTGGCTTCCGACTTTTCAAAATCAATTGGCATTCTTTGTTTTTTATCGCAGTATGATACACGCAAAACCAATTTAAAAAACGAAGCTAAAAAGCTCAAACGAATCAAAAAGTTGATATGATCAGCACCAAAAAACTAAAATAATATTGCAGCGTTTTTACACTCCAAGAATCAAGTCAACGGCATTGAAAGACAATCGATGAAATGTTGAGAACGGACCCGGTTTTCACAAAAAACACGAAAAATAGAGCCAGATGAACACGCTGCATGTTTGACGCCCTGAAGTGTTGAAATCGACCAATCAGCTTCTCAGACAAAAAGTGTGTTCACCTGTTCCATGCAACCCCCGCGACCGAAAACAAAAACTACGAACAGTAAATGCCCTCGAAGTAGACTGAGTTCCTGTCGATGACGGCCGTCGTCCAGGCCGGATAGTCGGTGGCGGCGTCCGAGAATAGCTGGCACTTTTTGTAGACGTTGTCGAGTTTTATGATGTTCGCCGATCTGCAGTGTCTGACCATGCACGCGTAGAAGCACATCGTCGGCGTGTCCACCAGGAACACGTCCAGCGTGCGCCCGACCGCGAATTTCGTTTCGTAGAACGCGCTGTAGCGACAGGAGCCGTCCGGGTTGAACGTGGCCACCGCCGGCACGGCCGTGTACGCGTGCGGCAGGCCGTAGCTGTCCCTGGGCGCCCGTTGCATTTCAGTTTTGAGGCTTTCCGAGTTTACATTTTGAAATTGACACTTTGTTCAGTTGAAGTGAAAGATCGCAAACTTTTCGAACGTACTTTGTGTTTAACCGCGTGGTATCCACCGGTGCCACGGTGCTGGGCGTTGTTGTTGTGGTTGCTGTTGTTGTTGTGGTTGTGGTTGTTGTAGTAGTAGTAGTTGTGGTTGTTGTTGTGGTCGTAGTCGTAGTCGTGGTGGTTGTAGTGGTTGTAGTGGTCTTACTATGGTACTCCCTGGACCACAACGGAATCTGTGTCGCCGTGAAGAAGCCACTGTTGGCCGCGCCGAGACCAGCGGAGTTGTGGACGGGTAGTGGCTGCGCTATGGGACCACGAATCATTGGCGCATGCTTTGTGGTTGGCCTTGTTGTCAGTGGCTGTTGCTTCGTGGAGGATGTTGATGAGGAATTTGGAATGAAACTGTTCTGATTGAGCCACCATTGCCACGCGGATGCTAAAATAAGTGGTTTAATAGTGTACAATTTGTTGAGTTGTTCCAAAAAAAACATTTTTGAAAATGAAGTTCGAACCAATATCGGATTGTGGTCGCTGCGGCACCTGTGGAATTAAGACTTGGTCGTTGCCGGAGTTGGACTGCGAGTCAATTGACGCCAAACTGAAACGACTACTGAAAGTTTATTCGAACTTGTCTGACTGAAATTTGTACTGAAATAAGTCGGAATAAAACCGGCATTTCAGTTTGGTTGACAGCTTCACGTGTTCTTTTTTGTATCATCCAAACTGAAAGACTGGGTTACGGGTTATGAAAAACGGTGCATGTGTTAGGCGACATGACGTCATTTCGGTTGGACACTTGAATAAATAAGCTATAGTTTTGTCTCACTTTCTGACAGCAAATTCAAAAAAGTCTGTTAGAACCGAAACCCTAAAATTTACCGACCTGTTCTGCGACAACAAACTGCGCGCAATCGCATCACCAAACAGATAGCCGTCATCGACCGGGTTGAACGCTCGGAACGGATGCAGCCAGTCGTTCTCGGGCGCAAAGTTCCGACAATACTTCACCGAATAGACGTTCTTCACTTCGACTGAATGAGAAAAGGAATCTCGTAGATTTACGGCGCCGATTTTGAGCAACTTTTTATGATTTCCTTTGCAAGAAACTACGAAAGATCTAAAAACTAACCAGTTGACAGACAGAGGAAGTCAAAATAACTGTGCCGCGACACGTGCGCATCGTCCGTTCGAAAGTATCGTTCCGGGTGCGTCTCTCTGGTTGCCGAATTCAACAAGCACGTTCGAGTGTTGAAGTAGAACTGCATACTTCGACAGATGAATCCGTACAATTGGTCGCTGTGCACGCAGTGACATTGACATTCGCCCAACGAGATGTCCGTTGCAATGCCAGCTGCCATTCCCTGCAAAGGTCAGTTGAATCCTGTTAAAAGTAGCATGTTATACTGCTACTCCATTGAATTCAAACTTTGAAACAACTCGAACACTCTTGATTGGCTGCATCATATTAGTTCGACTGATTTAACCATTTTAGGCTTTTCAACGGCAGACAAATTTGTATCAGACTACGTTTCAGACCCGCTTTTAGGGAAAACTCGTTGTCGATTACAGTTTTAAAACCGGTTTTACCCGAATCAGATTTCTGAAAGACGAAAGACGCAACACAGTGCAAAGCTTTTTACTGTTTTACCGACCTGCAACACGTGCTGCTTGTGTTCGTAAAAGCATCCAGGCGACTGCGGGTACACTTGGTCGTACGGAATCGCACGCGGTACCGGCAGTGCAAACGTGTTGGATGTCGCTGTACGGAACGCAGTTGTACTGTGCGTCGGAGAGTGCCATTGTGACGTTGAAGAAGATGCACTGGTGGAGCTGTTTGTGATGAACGATGTCGCTGTTGTGCTTGGTTCTCTCTGTTGCGGTGTGTTTTCGGTTGTTGTTGGCCTTTTGGTTGTTGTTGTGGTGGTGGTGGTGCTTGTGGTTGGTCTTGTCGTTGTTGCCCTGGTTGTTGTTGTTGTTGGTGTCGTTCTCCTGCGTGGCGTCGTTGTGCTTGCTGTTGACGTTGTTGTTGGACTCGTTCTCCTCCGCGGTGTCGTTGTGCTTGTTGTTGATGTTGTTGTTGGTCTTGTTTCTGTCGTCTTTGTCGTTGAAGAAGACAATCTTGAGGTTGATGGCGATTGTTTTGTTGATGTTGAAGACGTGGCGGAAGACGACCGTTGTGCTGTCAAATGAAATTTAGTGTTCCTATTGTTTACTGATTTAATTATTTTTATTGCAGTTTATATAAAAACTAAAATGGTTTCCAAAACTGCTTGGAGGCGGAGCTGAAATCTGATTGGTTTATTGTCAAGTTTTCGCCGAATTTGCCACTTTTCACTTTTTTGATTTTTTGTTTTGTCTTGTTTTTGTTTTACTGACAGTTGGGTCTGTGCTGAGTCAGCTGATTCGGCCACACAACAAGAGCAGTGATTTTTAGATGTAGTTTTTGAATTTAAGATAGATTGAGCTGCCATGCTATTTATTTGCTTGCTTCAAACGATCGTTGTTTGAACCAAGAAAAAATATTTTAGCGTATTTCAAGTTCACATGATTATTATAATTCAAGTGCTGTTCTTTTTGGACACCTTGTTCAGCTGATTCGACGTTTTTCACGCTGAATTGTATTCTGACGTTATGTTTTCATATACTACGCAAAGTGAAAAATCCATACTTGAACGGAATCCAATTTTCGTGTCGTCATCGACGGCTGACCGACTTTGGGGTCTGTGTCGCAAGCCGTGCGATGCGTGATGCTCTCGCACGCCACACGAGTCGAACGAAAATGACGTTTCGGTTTCGCTCGACACCGTTTTTGGTTCGTCCTCAGCTAAAACAAACGTGGCGTACTGCACTTTCCGTCTCGCTGATTGTCCGAGAACTTGAACGACATCAAGACGACGTTAAAAACTCGATTTTTAAAGCTAATTTGGCTTTGCTAAAATCGTAGACCATCAACTGAAGAAACAAAACAAAGCCAAAACATAGCATTGTTTCAGAACTTACGCTTGCAGATTTTGCCAATGTAAATGCCAGCTCGCTTGTAGGGCAGTCGACGAAACAGATCCGGTCGATTCAGTCGATCCACGGTCAACAAAATGCACGTGTACGTTTCGCCGCGGTACAACGCCGACCGACACTCGAAGCCGAAGCGCGCCTGTGCGTTCGCGCAGAGACACTGACACTGCGCGACGGTCACTTGAGAATTCACGGCTTGTCCGCCTCGCAACATGCCATAGCCGCTGAGCAGTTCGTAGCACTCTGTTGAGTCTGCATTTAATAAGCGTTGATCCGGTTTCATTGGTATACGGTTGTTGCAACAAGGCTCATTGACATCCATGGCTAGAGAAAGTGGATTTTTGTGTGCACCGCAAAAATTTCCAAATTTGAATTTATTTGTTTACCGGAAGTGAATTGAGTCCGGACGTCATGTGCAAGCGGGTGAGAAAACGGCGACCTATTTTCTCTGGACGGCGAGGGCAACCGGCCTTGACAGTTTTCCAGCAAGAACTGAGTTCGATCGAATTCTGCAAAATAGTCAAAAATTTATTACAATGCGCTTCTCACCTGTTTTAATTAAACAACTCACCGTCTTTGAAGCAGTTAAACGAGTGATACGTGAGGTCGTCGTTGTAGATGTTGATCAACTGTCTTCCGGTGCTGTGATTGTGTTCGTTGAGTGTGCACTCCATTCGTTGCGGTGAATAGTGTATCGAACGACACTCTTGCCCATAGCGACGACTTGCCCAGCTGCTCGCGCACAAACACTTGCACGTTTCTAGTGATATGCCCTTTTCAATGCCGAACGCTCCGTCAATCAGTGCTCGACCAGGCGACGATGTGAAACACGGCTGTTCGACTGAAATAAATTGTGATTGCGGATTAAAAAAAGTGCTGGCATTGTTTCGTTGTCTTATTTGCTCATTCACAGGTATTTTGTTGGGGTGCTGGTGCAGGTGCATTGCAGGGACGACGTTATTAACTGAGGCATAAAGGTGAAGCGAAATAAGCAAAACAAAAGTGCCCCTTTTACCGAATGCTCACCCAATACAGGTGTTCCTATCAAATTCTCCAACAAGTTTGAAACCGGCTTCAGTAGCGCTTTTGCCATTGGGGAAAGTGTTGTGGTGTTTCCGGTGAGAACAGTCGAGGAATGTTGAGCTTGGCGGTTTGATTGCGTTGGTGGATTTTGAGTCGTTCGTATTCTGTGTCTGTGATGGGGATCACTGACGATGTGATGATGGTAAATGTCGCCGTGATAATGACCACCACTCAGACTTCGCTGGCCATCCATGGGTGCTGATTCCTTACCGTCTATGACTTTGGGCCTTCTGTCTGCTGTTCTTGATGTTGTTGCTACTGTTGTTGTTTCTTTTGTCGTTCTTCTTGTGGGTATTGTTGCGGTTGGTGCTGCAGTTGCTGCGTTTGTGGTTCTTACTGTTGGGCTTGTCGCTGCCCCTGCTGTTGTTACATTTGTTGTTATTACTGTTAGTCTTGTTGATGTTGCTGCTGTTGTTGTTTCTGTTGTTCTGGTTGTCGTTGTTGACCTTGGCGTTACTGTGGCAGTGCTGCTGCTGCGGTTTCCTGAGCCAGAAAGGTCGAGAAATTCGTCCAACGCCTGTAAACTCTTGCTTCTTGTTGGATCCGTTCTCGAAGTGCTTTTTGTAGTCGGCGATTTTGTCGTAATTTCTGTGGCCTCGCCAGTGGACGCTGAAGGTGAACTGGTGGGCAAACTTTGAGACGGTTTAGCTTTTTGTTCCTTGTCAACTTTGGGCGGCTCTAAACTGACAGGCAGCGCATGTCGGCGTGTTGTCGCTTTTGTTGTAATCGGCCTCTGTGTTGTAGTGGCGGCGGTGGTGCGTCTGGTTGGCGCTGTGTTCCACAGATACTGATTCTGACTGTTGCCATTGTTGGCGTCGTTTAGATTCCAATTGTGATTATTGTTTTCATTGAGATTCCAATTTTCACGACTGTGTGAATGACTGTGGTGCACATGATAGGAACCACCGTGGTGATGGCCCGATTCTCGCACGGGTTGAGCAACGATAGGCACCGGTGTTAATGGAGGCCATGTTCTCGCTGTGATCCACGAGTAGTCATTGTCACTGATAATGTGATGTTTGCTATCGCTTTCGACGCGTTCCCGCCAGTTGTAGTTGTTGTTTCGGTTATTCCTTGAATTAACGGTTGATGTGAAATGTGTTGCTGACGTAGTCGGTTTGTGTGTGGCCGTGATCCATGCATGTTCATCATATCTGTTGTTCCGATATTCACTGTTGTCTTGTATCACCGTCTGTCGGTCGTGCGCATCCAAGTCACCATGCTCATGATGACGCTCCGGCTCGACTCTTCTGGTTCGATTGTCCTGTGTTGTTGTTGTTGATCGTCTTGTGGTGGTCGTTGCCTTGGTTGTGCTGGTCGTGGAAGGCGTTGTTGCGACTGCAGTGGTTGATGTTGTCGGCCGACTAGTTGCGGTGATCCACGAAAAGTACTCTGCCGCACTCAACAGTTTATTATTGTCTTTCTGGTGCGCGTCCTTTTGGCCGCTGTTCCAACTGTATCGATTGTTCGAATGTTGGTGAGTTTGTCCGCTGTCGCGAGGCGTTTCTGAGTTCCAGGTATAGCGATTTTCACGGTTCTCATTGTCAGCCCGATCATTTCTTGGCTGTTCATGCGAGTCGACTCCTTGAGAACTCCAGAGATACCGCTGTTCCAGGTTCTGTTGCCAGCGTGTTCGCTTGTCTTCTCGACCACCGTGTGCGTGAGTGTGTTTCGGATTGGTGTAGGCGTGAGAATGATGCGCCGAGCCATGATAGTGACCTCTAGGGTAGCCACCGGCACCTGTCGTTTGCTTTCGCGACTGATGCTCGTTCATTTGGCGATTCTGCCCACGAACAATCCGACCGTCCACGATGCCAGCTGTCAAATCGTCCGGGTGTACTGCTCGAATGAGCTTACTGTGGACTTCGTTTCCGATCGAGCCACCGTCTCTGCCCCAGGCGCTTTCAACGACGCTTGGTTTCGATTGATGAACGTTCGCGCCAATTTCGCCAGCGACATTGCGGCCGACATTGTCAACGATATGATGATCAGAACGAAAAAATTGACCGGATTTGTTGCTGTTTTCTGTTTTGCTCTTGTCAACTTGCGGAGTTTGTTGACTTTGTTTGGCTTTTTCGTGATGAAAATCGCGTTGTCCGCTTTTACCGGTGTCTTTCGCCGCTGAGCTTTTTTGGCCACGAAAAAGCCGCTCGCCAGAACTGTGTCGCTGAGTGACCTGCTTGTGTGAACTGTTTGCTGCACGACCCCACGCATAGCTAACGGTGCTGGTCGTCACAGATCGATCGGTGAACTCTGAAAATGAACAGCGATTGGTTAATTGATATGTATGCAAGCACAGGATTTCAGGAGTTTTTATAAGTGTGTGTGTCAGTGTTGCTCGCTTTTTGACACTTGAAGCAATGCAATGTGCAAATTCCCACCCCCTCCTCTCTAAAACCAACAGTGCGTGCGGGTCAAAGAAAATCATGACTTGTGTGTGAGAGTGCGATATTGGTACAGTTCGTGCGGTGTTCACTGAAGAATATAAAAATTGTGAAACTATTTCTTCAGAAGTGTGCGCAATAGGAAAAAACAACCGGTATCAGGTAAATCTGGGTCAGGCGTATAGTTTAAATTTTTGATTGACAACGACACGTGTCTCGCATAATCCGATATCCGCAATCCGCTTTATGTTTGGTTTAAAACGCGCTTGTGTGTGCACAATGCATGTGCGTATAAATTTAAGGATTGTTAAATATTTACAGTTTTGTTCCCCGAGGTAAGGAAACGTATTTGCAAATTGTTAAACATTTACAGTTTTGTTTTACCGAAATACGGAAACCCGTATTTGCTAAATAATACATTCCAAAACAAGAGCTGAAAAAAATATAATTGTAGGCCTAAAAACAAGCAAACGAAAAACTCGTTTTTTTAAATAACAGAACCTCCTCAATGTAGTATAGTCGCCCTGGATATTTTGTAGTATTACTGATTGCTTGCCTGAACATCAGGTTCAAAAAAGAATTTTTTCTTTTTTTCTGAATATTGTGTTTTCGGTGCGTTTATTTTGCGTGGGCAAACAGTGAGATTTTTTATGAAAAAGCTTGTTCTTGATTTGTGAGTTGCAGACAAATCAAAAGCAACAAATTTCATGGTAAAGAAACTCTTTTCTGTTTGAAAAAAGAAGCAATAACTGACGAGGACGACGCTTCCCTTCGGAAGAAAATTGCTGCAGAAATTGTCGCTCTAAATTTTAATCCTTGAAGGTAAAACAGAAATTATGATTCAAAAGAAACATTTTCAAAATGAAATGTCCATTTGCCAGATAAAGAAATACGAACGTCGTCGTCGCTACCGTCGTTGTTACTGGAATAGGGAATTGCAAAACACGTCTGCTTTTTACAATATGTACGCCAAACGTCACACAAATCCTCCAAAGCGTTTTTCTTGGTCAAAAAATAAAGCAGCTAATATTTGACAGCAAATTCAAGTTTCCAATTGTCGTCGTCGCCGTTGTTTTTTTGAAACAGAATAAAGTTTTTTTTTGCCGTGAACACTGCTGCTTTTGATGTCTTCATCTCATAAAATACAAACAAGATTTTTTTCCATCAAAATCTCACTGTTTGTCTACCGACAAAAACAAACGCACAGAAATCACAAAGCTGGAAAAAAAGAAAATGTCCATTCCAATTTCTTTTTTGAACTTGATGTTCAGGCAACCAATCAGCTAATACTACAAAATATCCAGGGTGACTATACGTATAATACGTAGTATCTGAAGAACTTAATGCTTGCTTAATCAAATAATGCTTGTGAAAACTTACTTCCAACACCGTTGCACCGAAAACAATGCATGGCAACAATGGCAGCCGGCTGAATGTAGCTGCTGTTTTGCGTGATTCGATCAGCGCAACCGCTGACACGATACGAATATGAGATGGCACAGGAGTTGTTCATGAAGTTGTAACTGCAACAAAATAGGTATTTATCAAAATGTTCAAAAATGAATTGCAAACGCATTGATAAACTGATTGATTAACTCCGCACAAAACGATTCAAAAATTCGGAACAGTTGAGAAACGCAGATAAAACCGATACGCTTCCAACGCATTGAGCCCAATCGAGAAAATGCCACACTACTCACACGGCGGTCCAACAAAACTGAGCACCCCAGCACAAATTGGCACAGTCGTCCACGGTGCCAGTGATCCTTCGATGGTAGAACTCTTTGCCCTCGAGCTCTGACGCCTGAACTGGACGCGCGAAGAACGTCAATGGTTGTGGACAGTCTGACGGAGGCAAATTGCGTTGTTAGCACATCAAAGTAACACAATGACTAGCACTATGAAATGAGTGGGGTTAAGAAAACGAAAGAAAAAACACACCTGGCAATGCGTTCACTCGCGGTATCAAGCAAGGTAATAAAGATGCAATAAATAAAATGACCAGAAACGAAGAGGTGCAGCTCATCTTCACCCTAGTTAACATCTAGTACACGATCTAAGAATATTATAATGACAATAACTGGACGCTGTCGAAAGTTGTCGCACGTGTGTATTTCAAAAAGTAAAATCAGGAGTTCTGTTGATTTTCTTCTCTCTATGTTTTTTCACGGTCAAACAGCGGCGCTTACGGCATAACGATACACATCGAAGCGATGCTATATACGTGACACGTTTGTTTGTTACGAATAATTTTATATGAATAATTTAACGGCCATTCGTTGTCGTGGTCGTCATCGCAGTCGCGTGCGTTTTTTTGTATTAGATTCTGAAATTTATGTTTTTCTTATTGTGTTCTCCTTATTCCTCACAAAATGCATTGTGGACGACGTATAGCCTAAATATGCTAAATACTAGGTCAGAGTCGTTATATTTGTCTTGCAAGAAAACAAATATCGACACAACAAAATGAGTAAGCGGAATTTCCATGGAATAAACTAAAACCACGTGCCTGCTGTTTTTTGCTGTTCTTTTTGTACTTTTGCGTATACAGGCAGCAAAACTTCTGTACACTGTTAAACACGGCCGGGATCACACATACTGTCGTTATTGCAACCAGCTCCACACTACAAAGGTAGCACCCATTTTAGTTTTTTCTCGTATGGACAAAGTTCTCGCATGATAAAGACAGCAGAACACCGAGGTAACACATGGCAGATATAAATGCAACACAATAAGCAGCACACACACACGGCAACAGCGGCCTAAAGATCAAGATCAACATCAATCATCTTAACACCCTCATCAATTACAGGGTGTCTCAAGATTTGAGTTCTTTGACTAAATCGTTCAAACTTAAAAAAGCAGCCACGGCAGTGTACTCGTTAACTGAAAACAATACGTGTGTCAATTTTCTCTTAAAAATGTTGATCTACAGCTCAGAGAACCAGTTGCATCAAAACGAAACTCAATGAACAACTTATAGTTCACTCTGTATTCAACAACCATTACAAGCACAGAACAAAAGCAGGTCAACATGCAAGACTAAGGACGAAAATGCCAGAAAAAACATGGTCTCGTATGCGCGCGTGCGTGCGGTGTCGACTTTGAGGTCAGAGAGTGAAAAATCCTTGAAAATTATACGCATTCAAAAAACTTTTCTCGCATGTCAGCTTTGAAACGACTTAAATCTTCAAGTTTTTTTTTCAAATAGCACAAACAATGCAAACTGGAAAGCAAATTGAAACCGCATTTTCGGGACACAAGTGCAACTTTATTCGCGAGCGCTGCATCTATTATTTTAACTCGATAACATTTCCGCTCGCGTGATTTCAAAATTTTTATCACATCTACATACCTTTCAGTGCGCAAGTTTTGAGAAGACTCACTTCAGAGCCTTAAAATTATGGAGTTGTAGAGAAATACGGAGATGCATGCCAAAAGTCAATCAGTAAAAACGTGACTGTTTTGCCTTGACGTTAGTTTTGTCTTCCAGGTTGCTGGAGTGTCGAAAAGCAAACCAGATACAATGCATTAAATTATGTTATACACATTTTGATTGATATATTCATGCCGGAGAAGATATGTTAGAAAAAAATCAGATTAACAGCGATGTGTAGGTATGAATTCAAATAAACAATATGCGAGTAGAGTTTCAGAACCACAGGTGAAATAAAATAAATTCAAAATAGCATATGTAAAATTTCAGAACACAATCAATCAACCAGTAAAGTATAACCAGCTGTGAGTGCAGCCACCTTTTACTTATCTCACGATGCATTATAATTGAACTGTGTGCGGCCGAAATTTGAAATTTACCAACTTTTTTGTTTTTATTCCGCGGCTTAACGCTTTTATAGGACAATGCACATTTTACATGTTACAGATTTGCATACATGTATAATGTACATACATGACGCATAGCAAAAGTTGTGTGGTGTGGCAAACTGAAACATGTTCGTTTATGAGCATCGATAGAAATTATTGCTGGGAATAAAAACAAAAACCCAACACCAGAAATGACCTAATGTCATTAGTAGCAAAGAAGACAGGAGAGGGTTTTAAAAAGTGGGACCCTACCAAAAAATGCTACAATTTTTATGGGTTTTGTAAAACTTTGCGACAAAACTAATCACGTATCGTGAAGACAATTGTCGAGTGTAGAACAACATACATATATTTGCAACTGTTACTGAGCACGTTTAGTTACATACATACTGTTCTGGTTGAGTATGTACCTTGGCAGGTATTGTTTTTCTACCTCTTGTTTTGAAAGTGTGTCAAATCATGGAAAACTTCTCAGCAACGTTGGTTAAACGTATCTCCCCGAAAAACTGCTATAAACAAACGTTTTACCAAGACAGTATGCTTCACTGTAAACACGGTATACCCTAGAACAGTCAAACCAATCAAACTACTTGCAATCATTGTCTGTTTTTAAAACTTGGACGTTTGTTTTCAAAAACATGAACACAATATGTATGGGTTTAAGATAACCTTGATTGGAGAGAGTGTTGAATTGGCGATAAAAACTAACTACCTATTTTCATAATAGACACGGGTTTGCGTGCAGTTTTGGCTTTTTTTCAGTTTTTAAAAGATTTAGCTGGTTGAACAGTATTGAAGACTGTTATACTCTATAGTCTGTGTTGTTCGATCATTGCAGTATCCTTTTTTGATTGGTGCAAACATCGTCAAATGTACCCTTTTCCGCATTATTTAAGGTAGGTCGCTACATTTGCATGCGCATGAACAAATGGATACATGTACAATATTCTTGATTTTGTTTTCACATTATAATTTGCGGCACGCTTACCTTGTCAACTTCGTTCCAATTTTTTCAGTTTTCCGCAGTCTAATAATAGCGGTATGAAGATATAAGTTTGACTCGATCAGTGTGACAAGAACAAAAAACAAACGCAAATTGCTATGAACACATTGTGGATGACAGAGAAACTTGGTAGTTGTTTACTTTATTTTCATTTCGATGTTTACTTTAGTGTGTCCGAATCAAATCCCGGTATTAGATAGTAGTTTTACTGTAATTACTAATTTGTTCATCGCTATTGTGTATTTGGGACAGCGATTCGGTCATTGTCTGTGCTTTTATCTTCGGTATAACACAGGTACACGGTGTATTTCTATTTTTTGAAAAAGTTGTTTGAAAAAAATTTGGCCAAACTAGGATTTAGCCAAACAAAAAATTGGTCAAATCAAAAAGGTAAACCGATCGGTTTATTGACGGGTAAACTCAAATCCGATACAAGAAAAAACTTTAAACAAAAAACAACAACAAAACTGCCTCACTCATTTCCCCTCAACCACATCAAATTTGAAAAATAAATACCACGACTTGCCATAAATACAAAACACAACCTGTGCCCACCACCACCACCAAAGTGTGCGCTCGTTAACAAATCGGAATGTTCGGCGTTTCAATGGCGAACAGCTCTGTGTCGTCCAAGCCGAGGTACGAATACTGCGTCTGTAGACCCTCGGCGACAAACTCCAACTGAAATCAACAAAACAAACCTGATAAATCATTAATACTCAAGTTTTAAATTCACCCGCTGCTGACAAGTCCAACCGTGTTTATGGAAAAATAGAGTCTGACAAATTGGTGACAAGTTAGTCAAATGCCCAATACCCATTTTGGGTGCGTGGGATTCTCGAACAACGACGTATGCCACAGACTCTAAAGTGTCCACCACTGTGCATCAGCGCGGTAAAATTGTATGCAAACTGCTCTGTATCACAGCCAGGGCCAAATGTGCCGCAGAGGATGATGATCTCACCGTTGCGCTTTAAACCAAAAAAAACCACATACAAAACAAGCGCAACCGAGTAAGCAACCGGAGTTCGGAGCTAACAATGACATGCCTGTCCGACGATGCCTCCTGATGCCCTTCCTTCAACCCCCCCCAACCGAGTCATAAGCGCCCTGTGCCAGCAGCACACTGTCGTCGCACTGCCAGACGTGCGTCGGTTCGCCCGTGGTCAGTCGGTCGGTGGCGAAGATTCGCTCGCGTTCGCCCAAGGTGTTCACGTAGATGACGAGGTTGGACAGCGCTGACGGACGGTAGTAGCAGAACCTGCGAAGGCAGTACGCTTGTAGGGAATAGGGAAACGATTATAGGCAATCAGCTGATTGGTTGGTGGTCACGTGATGCATGCTTTCTGTGCAAACCAAACTCCGTCCCACACAGCAATGCCTGCATAGAAAGCATGCATCATGTGACCATCAACGACGGCGCTGATTCCCTATAATTCTGAGTTCGACTGTGCACAGTAATATGGTTGTGATCTGGAGTGCACAAAACTGTGCGGCCACAGCAGAATGTATAGCAAGAACGCTGATGATAAACCATTATGATGCTGTTACAAACTAAAACCCTCTGGTGCTGCAACTCTAACCAACAAATCCACAGTGTGTTATACCTGAGAACGTTGTCGCCATGCAGCTGGAATGGCTGCGACTTCATCAGGATGTTCTGCGAGGGCCCCTGCGCGAACGCATAGGCGCCGTCTGAAACGAAACACGGTTGAAACGTTGCAACAGACAGAAAGGTTTTCAATTCAAATCTGAAATAGGCCACGTTCAGATAGATCAGACTGACTGTGTTCCCGGCGAATGCCCGTGTGACGATTTCCAGTTGGACCGAATGGCGTCGACTTCCAACCGCTTCCCGTCAACCAACTGCTGGCACAGGGACCTGAAATTGCTGTCACGTCAGTGAATTGCACGCAATTTTCTCGATTGCAACAGACATCATGTCACGAATTAAAGTTATGAAAGTAACCATGCCGACTGTCTGCATCTTGGAGCTTTATTACACAACCAATCAGCGTGTTCAGTTCAAATACAGCAAAAACATCAGCGTTGTTATGTTCAAGAGCCCATCAACCGCGTCCAACCATCGAAGTCGCACGTCAATATCTGACATGCCCGGAAGTTATCGGCCGGATCCGGATCGGGCACCGTCTTCTTTGTCGTGAAATCCGGACTCGTCCGTGGCTGCACCGCTGTCGTGCCAAACGTCGTTGGGCTGAGCGTGCTGTTCTGCGGACGCTGTCGGAAACAAGACGTTACGTCGCGCGCTGTGTAGGCGACATCGTCGATCACGACCACGCCGCCTTGCAGGCCGAACTGGTTGAACGTGAAGCCCTGCGCCTCGATCACTATCTGAAAATGCACTTTTCTGGATTTTAAACTTAAAAAGCAGCTATGATATGATACATTTTCTGGTCGTATCGTGCCGATCCGACGTCTCAAGTGCACTAAACACACTAATTTCTTGTGAACACCCAATCTGTACTGACCTCAAAACGTTCCCGGATCGGCCCGGGCAGATTGACAATCGCTGGTCCCGGATCGCCTTGGTCGATTCGCGGACTGCAGTAGAGAAAGTTGCGGCCTCCGTTTGGCCGACGAGTGCACACGCGAACGGACGAGCCTTGCGAGGTCCAGTATCTGCAGATGCGAGTGGAAAGTGAACGAAAAAACAAATGTGATGCATGCAGACCGCTAGTAAAAGGAACACCGTTCAGAGCTCGCTTCAGGTCTTCTGATAGGGACCTTAACCTGATATCCAAAAGGTGATGTGCATGCGTCATGACACGGCTCTTTGAAAATCAGGTTGATCGATTCGAAAAGTCCTGACAGCAGCTCCTGGATTGTGGTTCAATCAAAGCCCCTCCACTGTTCACCTCATCGAGAGCTCTCCATCTTGCGACTGACACGGAATGGGGTCGCTGACGAGCATGCTGTTGTCGGCGGCGTCCGCACGGCGGTCGGTGCCCGTGAGCGCCCACGGCTGCTCTGTGTGCAAACACTGGCAGGCGTCAAACACACATCAGCAATCGCGAAACGCTTACATGTGCTTTTTGTGTAGTTCTGCGACTCACTGTATACAATACACATACATAGAAAATCAGTTTTATGCTTGAAGCGGCAATTCAAATTGTTGACGCGGCCGCAGTCGCTCAGGTACAACAGAGTTCACTTGAGCAATTTTCAGTTGCCGCATGACGCATGAAACGAATGTCCTTTCTTAGTCTGCAAACGAATTTGTCGCGGAGCCAAAAGAAAAGCTTACACAGAATTATGAAATCTTCTTTGGTGCCACGCATCAAGATTGCCTATTTTTTTGTCTCATTCCTGCAATTCCCAAAATCCTGACGTTCCAGTTGACCCACCGATTCAACTTACGAGGTATGAACGCAGTGCCGAACGCAATCTGCCCCCTTCGCGGCGACCAATCACCGACGCCCCTGCCCCAGTCGAATCTGTCGCCCAGCAGTCCGTTGATCTCGTTTCGCCATCTGCAAGCGGTCGTCCACTCACGACAGTTCAAGTCGGATGATCGCAGGATGTCGCGCTGGAGGCCGGCTGTAGGAAACGCAGAGTGAATGTTCACGAATTTCTCCATCCACCCATCCATTTTATTTCGCAAAAAAGCAGGAAATTTAGATGGAACTGTATGAACAGTGAGTAAGCAAAAAATGACTCACGTCCTTTTATCGCCTGGTCGATCCGGGCGGAGCCGCCGAGTGCAACTGAAATGTTGAGAAGGATTGAAATATTTCGAAACAATGAAGGGAAAAGGGTGCGTTGAGAATTGAGTTCCACAATTCCGTGCCGCTCTTGCATATCACGGGATTCTACATGCCAGCAATGAAACAACCACATGACCCATGTCACCGTGAAAATCAACCAACTAATAGTAGATTTGACGTGATCACTGACTGATAGTAACAATTAGCACGCCGTGCTTTCTAAATTTCCAAAGTGTTTCGAGCATTGGTGCTGTGTTGTCGTGTGCTTTAGTGTGCTTGTGTGCGAGTGCTTGTGTCAATTGGTGTGTTTCGTGCGTCATTTTGCATGCTCGGTGTCTACCTGGCGACGCCTCAACGTTTGGCACGTATTTTGCCGGCGGCTGTCTGACTCGGATCGATTTTTGACTAGTTCTCCTCAGCTGAGTGCGTTTTCTCGTGTTTTTATCCTCGTCATTGCTTCTAACAACCTCGTGCCAGACTGGTACAAGGACGGGCACCGGTTTTGGTAGATTAGTCGTGCTTGACACGCTAGCTGGTGGGGATGGATCATCGTAAAACGGTTCAGTTTCATCGTCATGTTTACTTTGTAGGTCCGGAAAGCCAGCACCACCGATGACGCCTGGTCGGCCGATGATGCCACCGCCCGCACAGCTCTCTGCAGAATTTTTTTTTGTTTTGACTTCAATCAAATTTAATCGTGGTCCCCAATTGGAACTTGACCTGCTAGGCTCAAGTCAGGCATTTCAAAACTGTCACCAGTCAGTCACGGCTTTTCAAAATCAGTCAGTTGTCGGTAACATCAAAAAAGTGGTCAACCTGTATGGTCGACCTTCGTGCACTTGATCGCACATAAAATCCCAGTTTCAAAGAAAGCCCATCAGTGTGGAATAAAAAACGAAATCAGAAAAACGTTTCTTACCGACAAGCCGAAGCAAAGCCGCGCAAACGCCAATGAGCGTCGCCAGAAGCACGCTTGCTTGTAGCTGCATCGTGTGTCAGCAATACACAGGCAAAACCAGCAAGTAAATAATGATCGAAAATACATCGGAACACGTGTCCGAAACCAGTCGAAACATCGTCTCCAAACAACCTTTCAAGCAATTCACCATGGTTTTCTTCTATTCATTGTTGTGCATTCAATAATTTTTGCGTGGTTCAAGTGATTTTTTTTAAAATTCTTGAGATCACGATCAGTAATGCTGCACTCTGCACATGAATATGTTCGAACTTGAGAGTTGAATCAAAAAGAAAAAACTGTCGAGAGCCCTTGAATGGACGGGACAACCAGGATGGTCACGAACAGTTGATGACATTGAAGATTTTCACTTTCACATTTTTACAACACAAAACGCAAACACAATAATTTCCAGTAACTCAAACACTTGACAATAGTGGAGTGTTGACTTCATGAAAATGAGATTTACTCGACCACCTATTGACTTCCTGACTGGAACAGCCTTCATCTTATGCAACAAGAGTATTTCAAAGCGCACATGACATTTCACCTTGGCGTTCGTGACCAACAAACACACAAAAAGCACCCCCGGATAAATCTCAACAAGTTTACTGATTTAATATGAAAACGATATTAAAGTTATCACTATCACCACGACTCGTCCCTCATGATTGCACTTTATTCCGTGTCCCTTTGGGCGTTGTTTATTTACACTCTTTGTTGGTTTCACAATGCAAAAATCATTTCTTCTTGTTTATGATAGATTTCAGGGCAACAGGTGCACCTTTTAAAAACACACAAATTCTTGATGTTAACACTTTTCCTAAAATTTTCAGGAAACTCGCATGTAACAAACACGACATAGCATACACACTACACAGCACTAACATTCACTTATATTGAAAGACAGTCCCTATTTCGATTGCTTATTTTCAACTTTCCTTTTCCCCTCATATAGATACGGAAAGAAGAGGCAAGAAACACACTCTGGACTGATAAATATAAAATGTTCCGTGTGCACACAATTACAGATCGATAGATAACGCAGAAGCACGACAGAACCGTGGTGTGTCAAGAAGTCCTGCCTTCGCTTTCCCCATTACTCAACTACTGCAGTGTTACGAGTATAATATTAATTACAAATGAACTTTGCATCCAGCGCATTCATGATGGAAAGTGACAACTGTTATTCAAACGTTAACTGAATTGTTAACTGAATTGTTATATGTCAAGCTATTGGCATCGGAAGGTGTTACAAAAGACTCAACAGAATTAAAAATATTAGAAGTCTCTCAGGTTGCTTTGAGCATAACAATCAAGCGAGAAATCACAATAACAGAAAATGTTATTTTTTTAAACTTCGCATCACCACAGCGAAAGAAGAATATCAAAAAAACTAAAATCACCAGTCGAAAAATAGTCTGGAAATGCAACAAACAAAAATCTTTGCAACAGATTTGGAAAGAAAAGATGGTGTGGAAAACGTGACGAGGAAGAACAACAATGAACAAGTTTCAACATGCACAATCGCAGAAACACAGCCTAGTTCCACAAAGAAGAACTAAAATATCACAAAAAACAAGATCTAACAAACAAATGCATTTTCCATAATTTCTTTCGCTGGTTTTCCACCAGAGCAACCAGCGTTTTCACCAGGATATTTGGCAAATCTCTTCAATCTAGCCGCTGTTTCGCTGTGGGTCTGCTATTATTCAAATCCATTTGCCCATTTACTTCCATTTTCTCCGGCACTTCAGCAGAATTACCTGACAGCATTTGCAGAAAAAAACTATATCTTGCCTTAAAAATTAACGTGTACTCCACGAAACCGCTGCTCAACTTACCCCAAACGAGATCGTTAATAAGATGTCCAGACAGGTAAATCAGCCATGCACCGAATCCACCAATCAGCATGAATGGAACCTTTTGGTGAATCGGAAGTTTATCAAGCACTGGATACAGCCAATGACCGTCTTGCCAACGACACACTGCCAGGCTGAAATGACAGTGAATTGACGAGAACTGAGTGCGTGCAGTGAAACTGGGAAAATAAAAAATTCTTCACAAAAAGTTGTTAAATTGAATGATTGCGAATGGCACCGTAACTGATGCTAAACTGGAGCAACCATTTTCAGCAATACCCATAATGAAGAACAACAACAACCAGTTTCGCAACACTTTCAATTCCACTAACACTGTCCAGTAGAACAGAACGCACGCCATGAACACGAGCGAGCCGCGTGTCCACTGTGGCATTCGATGTCTCGTAACGAACGTGTCAATCAGCATGAACGGCGCAGGCATCGTGTGCTGCAGGCGCAAGAAAACTCATAACAAGTTGAATAGAAAAACCGCCAGTTTTTTAGTGAAACTTCCTGACTCACAGTCAAAACTTTTCAATTTTAAGCATTTTGATGGTTGATTTGCAATATTGTCAGCTAAACAACACACCGAAGATTTCCATTGTGTTTATCAACGAACGTACCACCATGTGATTGTGCCAGTCTGGAATCAGCGAATCCAATTCCGGCGGTCTCACGAGACGTCGGTCCACGCTCCAAAGACCCCAAAACAGACAACACGTCGTCTGCGCAGAACATTGACAACACAGTATTATTCAACAAAACAAAGTTCTAGTTTGAAGACGGTGTGCGACACTGCTGTGTCACAAGCTGAGTGCTCGGTCTTCAGATATGAAAGGCTTTTGTTGTCTTCTGGAATTTTCTGAAGAGTGAATTTGTGCATAAGTTTAGTACGAAAGCAGCTCACCAAGGCCACCGGATAGACGGACGTGGCAAACATGAAGTCCACCCAGCGATGCAGCCATGTTCGTTTCGTGGGACCTTGCGTTCTCAGGAAACAGTCGTCTAAGTATGACCGCACAGCAGACAGACAGAAGTACGCCACTTGCAGCATCTGTGAGGGAAACTTAGTTGTCCACCGAAATCACACCAATCAACAATCGCAAGTCGAGAAAGTATCGAACCAAATCGCACCGATGCACCTCACTTAACGCTTCCGCACAGCGTGTCCCGCGCCTCGCCTCAGAAAAAGCCATTCATTGAACACCAAAAACGATAACATTAACTCACGAAGTTTATCTGCGTCAGATAGACCAACTTCGAGAACCAGTTGCCACCGCGGAACAGCGGCATGTAGACGATGTCCCATACGAGTGTGAACAGCCAGGCAGCCGCCATGACGCTGTAGACGAGGCTGCGCAGCATTGGCGTCGTTTGCTGGGTGGTGTCGTTGGGACGAAAGCTGCACACAATAAATTGGTGTGACAATTGTATGGCATGAAACAAGACATTGCACAGGGCTGGATGATAGTGGGAACACCGAACACGGGTGGACGACACGCCAAAACGTGCTCTATTAACAAAACACGGCGACCAGTTCACACAGCTTTTCGCAAGAAAAAATGAACGTGTTCGATTACCACTAGGTAATTATTGATGCCGATGCAACCCGAACCCGCAAGAAATCAGAATACTGTTTGAAAATAAGTTATTGTACCGAATTCACACGGCTCGTACAACAACAATCACGTATTGAAATTCGGTTTCGAATTTTATTCACAGCTTCAGCTCGAACAAGATATATATTTTGAACAACAAACGTTACAAGAGAAAATAAACACGCTGAAATGCCGTTTTTCAAGAAAATATTGGCCTCTACAATGTTTTTACTGGCATTTTTTTGCAGTTATACTTATAAAACTTGCAAACAAAGGAACGTACGCAAAAACGGGAAGGACTAAAAATACTAGCAACAAAGTTCAGGCTGCACAACAATGAGGCAAGTGAAGGAAAACAAAAGAACAACGAAAATTTCTAAAGACAGACAAAACAAGCCAGAGACACAGAAGATGGATCTTAAAAAGCTATTGCCACCAACTTTTAGTCCAGCACGATATGGCAAAAATCGGCACATAAAAATGCGAAAATAAATTTCACCCTATTTGCTCGTTGCTTATGTGAGTTTGAAGGAATGGTCACGTATGAAGCAAATACGAATACCCGAAAGGAAAGCAAAAAACGACACAATCACAAACAAATCAAACGCCAAGAAAACATTGATAAATAAAACACAGCTCAGCAAACATGGTACAAAGTTGGAACAAACCAGACACACATACACAACAACCGTGAAGAATTGTCAACAACAATGAGCGAGCACAGCAGTCACGAATGACTCGGCAGACCGAGCCGACATTGAAAAAGTGAGAAAACTGACACTGGTCAGTTGAGACGTATTTTGCATTTCGTGATGACACAAATAATTTGTTTATTTTTTCAAAAGAAATTTTCATTTTTCTCTGACGGTGGGTCAAAAACGTGTATTGTACAATTCCATAACGTTTTTTGAAAGCCAGCTAAAATGATCACAACAATGAGTAGCCAGCGCAAGCGCCACCAGCTGCCCAACAGTGTGCAAATCAATGTCCACTTCAGTCGAGTCGTCGTTTCGCCTGGTCATAGTAGCGTCCTTCCGGTTTGGCGACGACGTGCGCTGCGGTACCTGCCATATAGAGAATGTCGGAGTTGCAATTTGAACGTTAGAGAACCGTGGTAGAGCAATAAACAATGGTTCGTTGTGCACATAAAAGAGCTGTCTGTGACAAAGATAAAAACATGCAATTGAATGAAGAAAATGCCCCCATCATAATTGAAAAGCAGCTCGCAATGAACCACCGTATAAGCAAGTCTTCGCCTTCTGAAGGAGGTTATCAGAAACATAGCTGACGCACAGTTTGGCTGACGTTGGCTGAATCGGTGCGACCCCTGCCGGCAGTGGCGACAATAAACAGCAACAACTGAAGGAACGTAAAATCCACCCCACCAAAAAACCCCTCACATTCTCAGCATTACCCCATAGAATTTGATTGATGAAGTCGCCGAGCAGATAGAGAAACAACGAGACGAGACCAGCGACGAACATGAAGCCAATTTGGCCAGCTAACGGTAGAACATCAAACACCGGATACAACCATTGGCCCTCGACCAGGCGGCAAATGATTAGGCTGAAAATAAAGGAAATACTTGCAGAACGCAATCCTGGCCGTCTGATTGGTTGTTAGTTGCTTCCGGTTCAGCCGACCAAATAACACGTTTCAAACGCAAGCATTTGTGAAAAAATGGTTTCGAGTTTCTTTAGTCCACCAAGAAAGAACAGTGAAGGACAATGAGAAGATCAAACGGAAAACAGCAAACGAACATTGCAAAGTAGAACATGACGCAGGCAAGAAATACGAGCGAGCCAGTGGTTCGTTTTGGCATGTGGTGACACGTGAGCAGCGTGTCGACGAGCAGAAATGCAACCGGCGCCGAGTGCTGCAAGAGGAGCTGCACATGCCGAAACCCTGGTCGTTGCTTCACTAAGGTACATCAAGACTGCACAAAAATCTTTTGGTTTGCCTTTCAATCACCTCACATGCAACTCTGTGCAGAACTTGTAAGTGCATGGTTCTAGAACAACGTTACAACGTACGAGCATGTGATTGTGCCACATCGGAATGAACGCGTCCAGAGCTTTAGGAAACACCAATTCTCGGTCGATCGCCCACAGGCTCCAAAACAGTAGACAGGTGGCCTGAAATGTGCAAAAAAGAGCATGTATCAGTCCTTACTATTTTTCAACGAAAACGGCTGTAGAAACGCCACAAAAGTTGCAAATACAAAAACCAGAATTGTGAGCCTAAGAAGTCTGTAAAAAGTCGCTGTAGATTTTCCTATGTCCTTAGGAAAGCCTGAGCTAAGCCAAGAAAGCCTTTTAAATAAAGGCACATCTTGGATTAATACAAAACTTTTTTGTGGTGACTCGTAGATTACGAGGACGGTGGTAATGATTGGAATTGCATCCATCAGAGTTCCTAAGCTACCAGAAGCCAGACACATAAGCAAAAACGACGCAAAGCACGAAAACCGAATCGAACCATAGCAACGGGAAACGCCGACGTGGCGTACATGAAGTCGCAGACGCTGTGCAGCTTCGTGCGCGTGTAGTACGCAGGCACGCGTCCGTCCCGTGTCTTTCGCGCCGGCCGTCCGCAGCAGTCGTCCATCAGCGCACGCACCGCAGACAGACAGAAGTAGACCACTTGCAGCAGCTGCAAACGTGCAGCACTAGTGAATGACGCTGTTTCGGTCGATTTTGTTTCTTTCATGTTTTTGTCACATTATCGAGCACACGGTTTATTTTCACTTTCACGTCGTCGCTTTATGAACCTTCCAGATACAGTATCAGGAACCACAAACAACAAATACGCATTGCAGAATGAAGCAACTCACGAAATCAATTTGCGTGAGAAAAACCAGCTTCGAAAACCACGATCCACCGCGTAACACCGGCAGAAACATGACGTCCCAAACGAGCGTGTACACCCAGGCGGCCGCCATGATCGCGTAGATCAAAAAGCGCAGCATTTTCAGCAGAGTCAGACGTGTGTGTCAAGGTTTTTAAAAAAATGAAATTCTAGCCGTCGTCCTCTTTTGGCGTTGTCCGTTTCTGCCGTTTTCTCTTGCTGATTTAGTTCGTTCTTCTTTGCAATTGTAACCTGCCTAGAGATGTGACGGTCAAAAAAAAAATTTTTTATTTTTTTAAGCAAAAAAATGAGCATTTTTTTATTTTTTTATTAAAAATTTTTGAAATTTTTTCTTTAATGTGCCCTGAAAATGCCGTTTTTGGCATAGTTTGGTGCTCTAGCTCTGCTCTGCTCTTCTGTTCATTCTTTGTCTCGAAACCCGTACACACGATTGGGAAAAATACAGCAATTTTAAAAAGCACAACTCCCAGTCTGCAACTGGTCTTGATTGAGAAGACAAGAAGTGCCTCATTTATGCGGCCATACTGTACCGTATAAAAGTTCAAAACCACGCGTCTCAGTTTTTCAGTATTTATTTTTTATACGAAAACCCCACGATACAAAGACTCCGCTGCAGTAAATAACTGATTCGACTATTTCTGTCTTTAACAATCATCATCACTAATTTTACTTTTACTTTCACTTGCATCATCGCATCACTAGAATTCGATTTTGAAATTTGACACAAACCAGAAGAACAATCACGCCCGTTCAAGTTGCAATGAGTAAAAAAGACGCATTGCGACAGCGACATACATCAATAAAGCAACACAGCAATGAAAGCACCGATGAAACGCTGAGCACCATTAGCCGCGCCGGCACAAAGTCTGCTGATCGAGCAGTGAGTTCATTTGTTTATTCCGGTCACTCTGATGTTTCCAACGGCTCTTTGCTGATTTTTCCTAGCATTTTTGTTTTTTCAGAGTTTCGAAGAGATAACACCGCGAACATCTGCTTCATATGAGCCGTTGAGCGAGATTAGTCGTCTGAAAGAAACCGGTCGTGCAGTTGACCAGTTGGACGATCCAGCGCTCGGAAACACACCGCGAAGACACACACCTTTAATGGAAAAGGACACGGACAATCCATTCTCCGGCAGTCAGATTCTTATCGAACCGCCCAAAATAAAGAAAAAACCAAATGCGCATTGCAAGCGAAAGAAACGTGAGCGAAAATCTGGATCTGCAAAATCAATGGTATCACCAGTTTTGTAAACTGGCACATGTTAGTAATTAAAATCAGTTCATCTTGCTGCACAGTTTCAGTTACCAATTTTTTTGCAGCGACAGACTGATGTGCCGAAATTCAATCTTTTCGGCGGAATTCAATCAAACAATATGCATCACCCGGACGACAGTAGGCTGAAAAAAGTGATCGATCGACTTGAATCGCTGAGCCACAGTCTAACGGCGGTTCGTGCTTTTCTATTTGTTACCGCTTTTTTGATAAATTACAATTTAAGTTTTTTTTCGTTTTATTTTAAACGTAACACGCTCGAAGGGCACCCATACCAAAAAAAAGTTAAGCTTTCTGTTTTGAAATGTTTTTTCTGCTTACTAAAAATCTCCACAGACGGAAGAAAAGGCAAAAAGGAGAAGGAAGAAAAAGCGACAAAAAGAGCGTCAGAACAACGCGAATACATCAGGAAAAATGTCCCCCGACTGTCTATCTGATGAGGAGGATACGTCCAGCATTGTCGATGTTCCCGAAATACCGCTAGATCCCGATCAGCAGACGTCTAAACGCTCAAACCGCAGTAAATGCTGGAACCGACTGGTCGGTGTGCTGACGCTTCCGCTGCGAATGCTGACCAAACGTAAATTGCCAAAATCAAAAAGGGCTTCTGAAAAACGTGAGACATATAATGAATTTCTCATTTTCGTTTTGTAAGCTTAACGAAATCGATTTGCAGTTCACACTTCATAATTCGGCAATTTCAGCAACAAGACGCTCCATGACAAACGACAGTTCTACAATTGACGCTGCAGCCGAGTTTGGGTTGACGACAACGTAAACAAATTTCAGAACGCAATTAGATTCAAAGCAAAAGCAAATATGTTAATCGTAAAATCAAAAAAAACATAGATGAACAATCGTGATAGACGTGACCGTCTCCATCAGTCGGTAAAACCGTCCAAAATCGACTGCTGAAGGTTGTACGAGGTAATATCAAAGGAAATTTTTGTTGAAGTTCCGAAAATTTGTGCCAAAATTAAGGCTTTCAGAGCATGTTACAGGAAATTTTTTCGATTTTTTAAATCGGAATTTTTGTTTTTAATCACTTAAAAAATTCCATTTTTCTTGGGCCATGGGGGTGCACTTTGTAGAAAAATTTCTGGGGGGTGCACACCCCCCACCCCACGCATGATATTTTTCGCTTAAATTTTGAAGGAAAAACGCTAAATTTTGCTGCAGAATCTTTGAAATTACAATGAAGAATGTCAAGTTATCATATATTCAGCTTTTAATTATAGACTTTAGAGACAAAAAATCATGATTTTTGAGCAATTAAAAGTTCATGATTTTTGGGTGGTCCGGGAAAATTTTTGGGGGTGTCACTGTAACTTAGGTCCATGTAGGTGGGCGGGTGGGTGTCTAGCAAATTTCAAGGGGGGTGTGAATGGTCCAGTGTCAGGTTTTAGGGGTGGGTGTCGCGTGACCCCCCCCCACCCCCACGCGGAGGTCTCGGGTACTCTGGGGGATGTACCCTAGGGTTGTTAAACAAAAATCGAAATTGAAAAAACAAAAATGCCGATTTAAAAAAAAATTCAAAAAATTTGCTTCTAATATGCTGTGAAAACCTCAATTTTGGCGCAACTTTTCGAAAGTTCAACAAAAATTCTCTTTAATATTACCTCGTGAAACCGTCAGCAGTCGATTTTGGACCGTTTTACCGGCCTTTAACAAAACCACGGAGGCAACACGGAACACGGACGCTACACGCTTGACAAAACCACGAACACTACACGGAGGCTGCGAGCAGCTGAAGTGACCCATATTTTATATGCACACAACACGCTGCGCACCTTTAACAAAACCACGGAACACGGAGGCACGCGATTTTGAGGAGACAGGGACAGGACAAACCCGTCCCCCTCCAAAAAAATTATCTTTTTGTTAAATAAATAAATAAATAAATAAATAAAGGCGCAATAAGGCGTGCGTTCGATTGCGGCCCATTAGATAGCGGCCGAAGCATTGCGGCCGAAGCATTGCGGCCTGAAGGATCGCGGCCTAAAGGATTGCTGCCTAGGACTATTGCGGCCTGAAGGATTGCGGCTTGGACGATTGCGACCTGGACGGTTGCGGCCTGGACGATTGCGGCCTGAGACGATTGCGGCCTGGGACGATTGCGGCCTGGTACGATTGCGGCCCGGGACGATTGCGGCCCACAAAATTTTAAATCTTTGTCATTGTCTTTGTCACACACAACTGGTTATGTTATTCCTATTGTTATACTCGCACACAAGTTTTCAATTTTTTTTAAAAAAGTTGCCTTTTTTTCTTTATTGATTAGTAATTATTTTTTTGAAACCCTAAATTGAAATACTCCATGCTCAACTTTCCTTGTCGCCGAGTATAGCTACATTTCACCTGTGCCTTTTTTGTTTAATTCTTTATTAAAATTTTAAATTAATAATTGATCATTTAAAATTAAACAAACAAAAAATCCCATTGAAAGTTAAAACTGTACTTTCTTCTAAAAATCTTCTTTGTCTCAAATTGAGTCTTCAGGCAGAGACCCCACCCCAGAATTTGTTTCAAATCAAACTCCAAACTTGGATTTTCAACCACAGGGATCCGGACAACAGACAACAACAATTCATTTCAATTCAATTCAATTCAATTCAAATCAATTTCCATTCAATTCAATTTATTCTATTGCTAACAGCGGCGCAAATATTGACGCAAATATCAACGATCGATTCGACGCAAACGCAGCAGACACGACGAAGACGGTGGCTAAAACCATTGTTGTTCCAGAGCAGGGGTGTTGGGGGAGGGATATGGATAGCTAGAGCAAATTTTTTAGATAGATAGCTGCAGAAATTTTTTTAGATAGATAGAAATTTTTGGCGGAGGGGCGCGGGGGTAAGGTTGTTAAAAACAAAAATGTTTTTTTTAAGATTTTTTTAAATTTGAAAATCAAAGTTGGGCTAAATCAATCAGGGAGTCCGAAGAACCACAGTTGATGTGCAAGCGCCTCCAGTATAGCGGAACTTTCCAGATCTTGTTTTGGTGACCTCGTTTACCCCCTTTTCAAACCGTTACCATGTCTCTTCTTGGGTTTCTTTCGAGATATGTAAATGCACATTGATCTTTAAGATTTTTGAGTCTCCAAAACCGGCGCGTGCATATGAACGGAAAAATAAAATGAAAACCAACAACAAATGTCGATATGCACAGTCAGTTTGAAAATTGACAGTCCTTGAATTGAATTGAAATGTGTTCACAAACATAACAAGGCACAAACACCAGCAGAAAACCGATAACAAATAAAAAAGATGACATCCAGAAAAAATGTTCTTCTTCGTCGAAATTGCTGCAAACAATAACATAAAACGAGCAAAAAACACAATATCAATGATTTTAGTTTTAAAATGCGAACAGTTTTCCTTGACTAGCACAATTTGATGTACATACAATGCCACAAGTAAATTTCCAGTTTGACCTGGATAGGTGACAAAGCATGAAAACTTCGTGGGCCGCGATCGTCCCAGGCCGCAATCATTCTATGCCGCAATCGTCCCAGGCCACAATCTTCCCAGGCCGCAATCATCCCAAGCCGCAATCGTCCCAGGCCGCAATCATCCAGGCCGCTATCGTCCGAGCCGCTATCGTTCAGGCCGCTATGCTTCGGCCGCAATCGTTCAGGCCGTAATCTCTTGGGTCGCAATAGTACATTTGCCCCACCTCCTGCAACATCATGTGCACATTTCACCTGCAAACGCACGATTTCGTCTTTCCACTCGAAAAGATTTTACTACAAAAGTATTTTTCATCAGCTGTTGCACTTTCGGATAAATGATGAAGATTTTTTCCTATTTTCTTTTTTTTGGGCAAACGCACGTAATTTGATTATATGGAAGTACTTCATGTACAGTAGCTGTGCTCGACAACACACCCACACGAGGTATTTTTGTTAGGAACAATTCAAATTAACGGTTGGTCGAATTGTACTGCTTTACAAAAAACGAATGCAAACACCGCCATTGTCTACGTCTTTCATATTGTCCGTAAAGTGTCCGTAAAGTTTTTTCAAAAACTTACAGCTTTACACCGTGATAGATCTGTCGTAATCGAAACTCACAAAGAAACTTTCAAAACTGTTCCAGACAGTTGAAAACTAGCTGACACTCTTCAATAATCAGAATACAGGAAAAACTGCAAATCGAAGACCTGAAATGAATATTTTACAAACTTTACTTGTGGTTCTTCTACTCGGAAGAGTTGTCGTGAGTTGCCTGGATTTCTTTACTATTCCATTAAATTATATAGTAGCACTTTTCTTTTCATGGAAGAATTAAAAAAATATATAAAAATTCTAGGCAACTAGCGAAGTCTCAAACATAACGAAATGGCTTCGAGATTATGAGTCCGAACTACGCCGGCTTAAGATTGAATCTTTGCAATCCGCTAGCAGTGAAAATGTTGGTGTTTCAGAATTGTTTCAGAAGGTTGAAACTGAAAATGAGTTTCTTCATTGACATTTAATAACAACTCTAGCAGTTTTAGGCAACGGTTGAAGAGTTCAAATATAGAAAAGCCTTGGAAGCCAAAACCTTCAATATAGACCAGGTATATTGACAAAGATTATATTCAGTAAAAACAGTTTGACCAGCGATGAAAACGGACAACACAAATTTTTGGCAAAATTAAGGTGACGAACGCGCTAGACAAACGCAGCTTAGAAATGATGCGACGGCAAATCGTTGACGTGGAATCCCAAATGAATTTCAAAAAACTAAAGGGAAAACTGTTGGTAGGTACACATGTAAAATGAAGACTACTACTACTACACTATTATACTACATGTAAAACTATGTCTTTTGTTATATTAGAACACTTACTGGTGTTTTGTTTTAATTTTTTTACTCACATGTATTGTCAAACTTATATCG
Source organism: Theristus sp. LFF4_11 (assembly GCA_030248135.1). Taxonomy (NCBI): domain Eukaryota; kingdom Metazoa; phylum Nematoda; class Chromadorea; order Monhysterida; family Xyalidae; genus Theristus; species Theristus sp. LFF4_11. The sequence goes on along the minus strand of JASANC010005673.1, from coordinate 13,520 downwards.
CTTTCTTCCATTCTGTTTTTCACCCCGTAACTATGAAAGCGAGACGGTTGCAGCTGTCTTATGAAGTGTTCCGCTTGGAGGATCTCCATAATTAAAAGAATTCATGCAGGTCTTTGCGTAACTTGTTGCATTAAAAGAGAACTCATTGTTTTTCTTCTTTAGAACATTTTCGACAACGCAGAGACCTGTGGTTATCGGAGGTCTGACAACGGTGATATTGAGCGGAATTGTACACAGCGATGGCATCGTAACCCTGAAATAGACAATGTCTTCGATGAGAGCAAAGATTATGAGCTACGGAAACACGTATGGACGGTGAGGCGTTATGTATTTGTTACGTACAAAAACAAAACAGAGACCCAAAGGTGGACTCATTCCGCCTGGTTTCCTTACTATCTTAATTTTTTTAGCGCAATCGTAAACCGTAATCATGAATATTTACATACTTAATTTGAGTATTTGAGCATTCTTGTGAGTTGTACTACTGTGTTATTATTGCAGGCGTGGATAGACGCTTATTCTGGTGAAGACATGAAATCCCTTTTTGAAGAATTTGTAACAGTGGCAAACAATATTTCGCAACAAAAAGGCTTTTCAGACGCAGGCGCTGAGATGCGTGACGTGTAAGTTTCTTTCACAATGAATCATCGAGACAGTTGCTCTTTTCTAGATTTCTGCGAAATCTTATTCTGCAGGGATAGGGATACTCTGGGGAAAACTGAAAAACTGCGAAGACAATCGCAGAGCGAAACACACTCCTAGTTGACAATTTCTCTGCAGATTTTCCTTAGTCTATATACCAATTCCTGTGATTGATCTGAATTGTCAAAAAAAACTCAACTTGACCAGATATGAATGGGACGTTGAGGGCTACAATGTCCAAGATGACGTTGAACGTCTGTGGCAGCAGGTTCTTCCACTCTACGAAGAACTTCACACGTAAATTCTCATGCACCTGCACATATAGAAAACATTCATTGAGTCAGCATCACCAATGTAATCCACGAGTTTGTTCTTCTATTAAGTTACTTATCAAACACAATTTTGTCATTGCCGTGTGGAACAACGTTAATTGGATTCATTTTCATTCGTCTTTTCAAATGTTTTTTAAGTCTTTCAATTTATGTTCGACAATAACTACATTGCAGATATGCGCGTATGAAACTGCGACAGGCCTACCCAGAGGAAGCGTCACTTAAAAACAATGAGCTACTTACGAGTATCATAACTGTTCCAGACAATATAAAGATGGTGGCAAACGTCACTGGACCATATCAAGGCGTTCCGAACGTTGATGTGACAGAAGAAATGAAGAAGCAAAACTACACTGTTCGATGTTTCCTATTTTTCATTCTAAACATAGTTCCTTGACACGTAACTATCGATATACTGTAAGATCTAAACAACGGCATTCTGAATAGCAACGACAGTTACAGTTTTGATTACCACAGGTTCTTCAAATGTTCGAAATGGCTGATTCGTTCTTTACATCGTTGGGAATGAAGCCACTGCCTAAAAGTTTTTACAACTGCTCGAGGATGGTCAAACCGCCAAACAGTACGGTAAGTAACAAAGATGTTTAAAAGCGCAGAAGCAATTTTTTATACTGTTAACGCCACAATACTCGGCGTAGTTTGCAGGGTCATTGTCATGCTTTGGCGACAGATTTGGTTGAAAAATACTGCATCTATATGTGCGCACGAGTGAAAATGAAAGACTTGACAACAATTCATCATGAAGTTGGACACGTCCAGTATTTCATGCAGTACAATCATCTGCCTGTTCAGTTTCATGGTAGTGCCAGCCCAGCGTTCCATGAATCAATTGGAGATGCAATCGTGAGTGCATGGTTTGTTCAAAAAATGTCTACGGCAATCGTGAGCAGCAACAATATATCCGTGTCTGCTGGTGTTTTTCGATCATGTCTATGTTGTCTATATGTGCAAGTTTTCAATAATTCAGGCTCTGTCCGTAAGCACACCAGCTCACCTGAAATCTATCGGGCTACTCCATCATGACCCAACCCACGAACAAGAAATCAATTTCTTGTATCGACAGGCGTGGGACAGATTGTCCCGTTTGCCGCTCACATACGCAGTTGATCATTGGAGGTGATGATGATGACGATGACACGATCCATCCTTTTGTTCTTTATTTGTGTTTTTAAATCTAAGGGAACAAACAACGAGAATACGATTAGTTGAGTTTTGCAATACCAGCAAAACGGTTCAATGTGCTTGGAATTACGAAACTACGTGCTGTTTTTGCAGGTGGGACGTGTTCGCTGGCTCAGAGAAACGTTCAGCAGACTGGAACAAAAAGTGGTGGAATCGGTGGTGTGAGTACTTAGGAGTGGTACCACCATTTGCCAGGGACAACGAATCTTTCGACGCCGGCACCTTTATTCATGTGGGCCAGCATGTGCAATTGATTCACTATTACTTCAGGTTTTTGCATAATTTTTTTCTCAAAAATGTAGATGCTGATTGAGTGACAGTGTTTTTCAAATTTCTTCATAGATTTTCATGACTGGATTGACTACAGACCAGTCACCCGACTGAACGCATCTCCATTCACAAAATCTGCATATTTTGAGGTTCTCTGATCTCATATCTGAGTTTTGAAATGTTTTTAGGTTCTCAGATTAACACCTTTCAGGGGAAAAGTAAATTTACACTATGTGATTAACACTTGATTGTGAAACGTCCGGATCAAAGAAGATTTTTTCTCGGATCATTGTAGTACTTGTAAGCTTACAGTGGACAAAATTTTTCAGCGCGTTTATACTGCAAAACGTGTCATTCATTTTGTGCAAATTACACGATTACAATACTATTAACTAAATTACATTTTTTGCAGTGATGATTTCCGTTGAGGAGACACGTTCAGATTCAAAAGCAAACCGAAATTTCTGTTCCGTTTGTAGTCAATACTTTTTCTGTCCATGATTGTTTATGAAAACTTTTTTTGTCTTGGATTAGTACACTGCTGGAGTTTGCGTTCTACAAGGCGTTGTGCGATGTGGCCGGACACACGGGCCCACTTCATAGATGTGACTTTTCTGACAACAAGGCAGTTGGCAAGAAACTTGCGTCAATGATGCAGCTAGGAACGTCGCGTCCTTGGCCAGAGGCACTGAAGATGATTACAGGATCAGACCGCATCAGCGCGCAACCGATGGTTGAGTATTTTCAGCCGCTGATGGATTGGCTCAAAGTTAATTTGTTGTGTTATTGTGTTTTTCATTATTGAATTATTATTGTTGTGAATCAAGCTGTTATTTCAATTTCTATTCGCGAAACGAAACCTTGCAAAACACAACAGGCAGAATTTTGCAGGAACAAAACAAGGATGAATGTTACGGATGGGGATACAAATGGTCGTTTGTTCAAAATTTATCTCAGCCGCGTTGTGCGTGAGATGAATGCACAGTTTTTTTGAGTTTCATTCCGTTTAAAAATCCATTCAATGAGAATCAATACCATACGACTCGAAGGGCAGACAACCATCAGAATTGGGATGAACAGAATTCTGCAGTACGAACGAACCATAACTTGACGATGAAACGAAGGAACGAAGCTCGCGAACAGAACGATACAATTGAACTTTCGAACTTAATTAATTGGGAACTTTTCATTTTTGTTCTGTTGGTTCTTTTCGTCACTAATGTATGAAATAGGGTTGTTCGCATTTTTCAATGATTTTCACCCTCGTGGCCTGGTGGTAGTGCGTAGACTACAGTCCATGCGCCCGGGGGATCGAGCCCCGCCGAGGGGTGTAAAGGCACTTAATGGCAGAGAAAACTCGATGGGCGCCCTACTCAATGGCGTTCTGTACGCTTCTCCGGGTTAGCCCTGGCTAAAAACATCGCCTAAAAATCCCAACAACAACAACAACAAGACCCGACGGCTAACACGTAGTTTAAGATGGGCTTTTTGAGTCGACCGACCCGGCCTCCACACCTCTAGGCACAATTTCAAAAAAGTTTTCAAATTCAGTCAAATTTAAGACCAATCGAACCGCCTTGATGCCCTGAGTTCGAAAATCATATTTTTATCCTAATCCAAGCCTTTTTTATGCTTCAAAATTAGGAAAAACCTAGTTTTCGACCCCCTTGTAGTAAAACTGCTCTAGCTCGCTTCTGCTTAAAGCTATTAACAAAAATCAAACACCAATCGATTTCCCTTGTGTTCGCGCACATTTTTCGTAAATATACTATGGGTTGAAAACGTTTTTTCATGCTCTGTATTTATAAAAAACTGCAGAGGTTGGTGGTTTTTTACGTTTTTCGGTACTTTAGAAACGTTTGTGGGGTATAGTTGCTAAGTAATTCTGAAAGATCTACGAAAAATGTATATCCATGTAAAATTTCAGCTTCATAAAGCGTCGCCGGGAGTCACACGATTCAAAACAAAATGGCTTGTCGCATGCGTTTTTGGTCAATATGCCGCATGCATACTGTACATGCGCGCGCACACACAGTCACAGTGCACGCAAGCAGTGTGTGCGCTGCTGTTCACCCCATTCACCCTGCTGTTATGCAATACACCTAAAAATATTACCCATGACACTTTAGCCGTACCAAAAAGCAAGCTGCTGAAAATTGCTCAGTTTCACATGTTGCACAACATTGAGGCTACCCCTCTTCTGCATATGATGTTGCCAAGGCCGAAATGCAGAGAACCATTCTACAATTTGGTTGATTAGTGAAAGTTTTATCTTTTGTTACATGCAGTTGAAATGTAAAAAAACCAATACGATAAAAAAGCGTTCGCATAAAACTGCGTTTGCAAGTTGTTTGTTGTTCGCTTTGCACAATCACGATGTAGCGCGTAAACTGCGCTTGCAAGTTGTTTGCTGTTCACATTGCACAATCACGATGTAGCGCGTAAACTGCGCTTGCAAGTTGTTCGCTGTTTGCTTTGCACAATCACGATGTAGCGCGTAAACTGCGCTTGCAAGTTGTTTGTTGTTCGCTTTGCACAATCACGATGTAGCGCGTAAACTGCGCTTGCAAGTTGTTTGCTGTTCACATTGCACAATCACGATGTAGCGCGTAAACTGCGCTTGCAAGTTGTTCGCTGTTTGCTTTGCACAATCACGATGTAGCGCGTAAACTGCGCTTGCAAGTTTCTTGTTGTTCGCTTTGCACAATTACGATGTAGCGCGTAAACTGCGCTTGCAAGTTGTTTGTTGTTCACTTTGTTGGGGGGTGCACTATTGTAGAAAAATTTCTGGGGGGGTGCACACCCCCCACCCCACCCATGATATTTTTTCGCTTAAATTTTGAAGGGAAAACGCCAAATTTTGCCGCAAAATTACAATGAAGAATGTCAAATTATCATATATTCAGCTTATATTATGGACTTTATAGACAAAAAAATCATGACTTTTAAGCAAAAGTTCATGATTTTTGGATGGTCCGAGAAAATTTTTGGGGGTGTCACTGTAACTTAAGGTCCATGTGAGGGGGGGGGGGTGGGTGGGGTGTCAAGCAAATTTCGAAAGGGGTGTGGATGGTCCAGTGTTCATGTTTTAGGGGGTTGGTGTCGCGTGACCCCCCCACGCGGAGGTCTCGGGTGCTCTAGGGGGGGGGGTGTACGTACCCCCCCCCCACCCCCACGTCTTCGGTACTGGGCCCTACTTTCAGACGTATGATGTTTCATGCTTATGCAATATCATGTGAACGGTATCCATCATAAATATCTATCAAGCACATAAATACAACATTCAGTGCACTGTACACGCCCACCACAGACGCTTTTAATCGAAAATTTCAAATTCAAATAACAAAAATTCTTCAAAATTTTGAATTTCAAAAAACCCATACACAGGATTACCCAGCAGAACTTTCATTTGAGCCATCAATCAGCGCGCTGCGATGAAGTTTGAACGAACCCATATTTTGAAGGAGTACCGAAAAACGGACGGACGGACAAACACGGCACAATGAGAAGAATAAGACAACACAGCCGCAGTCAAAAGATCGCGTAGTGACCGCACGCTAAATGAAAATGTCCGACTTTGTGTCCGATGTCCTACTCCAGTCCGCCGCGGTGTCCGGTCCCTGAAATCAAAATTTCGGAAAACGCTCCGGGCAAGACCCCGACGGGAGGGGTATAATTGCGGCCCTCTAAATGTGCCCTGAAAAGGCCTGAAGAGTTCCGGTCCGCTCATTATACTTTTTTGTTGAATGAAAGCTGCGATATTTTTATTTGAAGCTTAATTTGATCAACGTTGCACAAAAAGCGTGCACGCATGCGCATCTTTCTTTATTCGATGCGTATTTGAGTTGTTCTGTTGCGTTGCAACGAGACGCTACATCGTGATTGTGCAAAGCGAACAACAAAGAACTTGCAAGCGCACTTTACGCGCTACATATCTTAGTGATTGTGCAAAGCGAACAACAAACAACTTGCAAGCGCACTTTACGCGCTACATACAGTCGAACTCACTAAAATGTGGAATCAGCTGATTGGTCGACCGAGCGGAGGCTGCTCACACTCCGCACCGTTCTTTTTTCGTGGATTTGGATTTTATTGAAACGTGTTTTTATGAATTTCCAGCACCCTTTCTGTGCTAAAAATAAACTCGAAGGTTAGAGACCGCGAAATTTAAAAAAATTTTATTCCACAGCTCAACTCAAAATGTATTTTTTGTTTAATGACGACGACGTCGTCGCTTAATTTTTGCGCGTGGACAGCAAAATAAAAGCCTGAAAGGAGTGAGCTGTGCATGGTTTGCTGCGTGCACCAAGTAAATGAACACAGCAGCTTACCAAAAACAACTTGAAAACGGTGAAAATGAAAAATGAAAGCAAAGTCGTCGTCGTGTCTTCGTCGTCCGCGAAGTCGGAACGCATTTTTTTTAATTGCGGGCGCATGTCGATCGGTCAGCTAGGAATGAAACCCCCTTCAGCTGGCTACACAGCGCACTCATTTCAGGCTTTTGTCTTTCAGTTCACACGTAAAAATTAAGCGACGACGTCGTCGTCGTCGTCGTCAGTAAAAAATGCATTTTGAGCTGTCGAATAAAAAAATTGAATTTCGCAGTTCTCCAACCCTTTGAGTTTATTTTAGCATGAAAACGGTGCTGGAAATTCACACTCATTCAAAAGAAACACGATTCAATATAATCCAGATCCACGAAAAAAGAAGGGTGCGGAGTGTGAGCAGCCTCCCCTGGGCCGACCAATCAGCTGATTCCACATTTTATTGAGTTCGACTGTAGTGATTGTGCAAAGCGAACAACAAACAACTTGCAAGCGCACTTTACGCGCTAGATCGTGATTATTGTGCAAAGCGAACAACAAACAACTTGCAGGCGCAGTTTACGCGCTACATCGTGATTGTGCAAAGCGAACAGCAAACAACTTGCAAGCGCAGTTTTATGCGAACGCTTTTTATCGTATTGATTTTTTACATTTCAACTGCATGTAACAAAAGATAAAACTTTCACTAAATCACCACACAAAAAACACGTAATGACACATCAAAAATAAAAAAATGCCCGGTTGGTTGTTTGGTAGCAAAACCCCTGGTCCTGCACGTGGACAATAACGAGCGACAAAATGTTGTGCAACATGTGCAACTGAGCAATTTTCAGCAGCCTGCTTTTTTGGTACAGCTAAAGTGTCATGGGTAATATTTTTAGGTGTATTGCATAACAGCAGGGTGAATGGGGTGAGCAACAGCGCACACACTGCTTGCGTGCACTGTGACTGTGTGTGCGCGCGCATGTACAGTATGCATGCGGCATATTGACCAAAAACGCATGCGACAAGCCATTTTGTTTTGAATCGTGTGACTCCCGGCGACGCTTTATGAAGCTGAAATTTTACATGGATATACATTTTTCGTAGATCTTTCAGAATTACTTAGCAACTATACCCCACAAACGTTTCTAAAGTACCGAAAAACGTAAAAAACCACCAACCTCTGCAGTTTTTTATAAATACAGAGCATGAAAAAACGTTTTCAACCCATAGTATATTTACGAAAAATGTGCGCGAACACAAGGAAAATCGATTGGTGTTTGATTTTTGTTAATAGCTTTAAGCAGAAGCAAGCTAGAGCAGTTTTACTACAAGGGGGTCGAAAACTAGGTTTTTCCTAATTTTGAAGCATAAAACAGGCTTGGATTAGGATAAAAATATGATTTTCGAACTCAGGGCATCAAGGCGGTTCGATTGATCTTAAATTTGACTGAATTTGAAAACTTTTTTGAAATTGTGCCTAAGGAGGGTCGGTATTGTGAAAAAGCCTATCTTAAATCACAGTTGTCATGTAAAATTTGAATCCCCCCACAATTATTGATGGCGTCTTGTGTCGTTGCTTTCGTGCTGAAATGATTTTTGGTAACGATTTTTTCCACCGTCTCTCTTTGTCGGTTTCGCGACTTGGTTTCGACTCACCTGTTATTATATTCTAGCAAAAGGAAACAAAAACGTTTTCACATGATTCTTTGAAAAAAAGGGTGAAACTCAAGTGGTTAGAAGGTGTTCCTCTCGATTGTGTTTTGTAATTTTTGTTGGTTAATTGTACCATATGAGTGAACGAAAAAAGTATTTTTTAAATTGGCGTTAATCGAAAAAGGTAAGTTTGCACAAATTCTTCCTTTTTGCTGCAGTTCAAGGACTTGAAGGCTACAAATGCATGACAGCAGGAAGCTCGTGTGACCGCCAGACCACCTGCATCGCCGACGAAGGCGCGTTCAGCATGAAAACTGGAATCGTTGCAGGTTTGAACTTTTTTTAATTTCAAAAAGTCATGCGTTTCCTTGACAGGATTTATTGTGATTTCTGGCTTCGGAGCCAATGCACTTTGACAATATACAGTCGAATGTAACGAATTTCGTTGAAAAATAACTGTATAATCACAATCATGCAGCTTGTTGGAAAGCGTTGCCACCTGATTGGCCTGCAAAAATTGTCCTGTTTTACTGTTGAAAATGCAACTTTCCCTCTATGAAATGGACATAATTTCAATAAAACACGATTTTCGCGCTTACAGTTTTCCGGATCGTTCTGAAAATGGTCTAGCTAAACTCAGCTCGACGAGACGCTTCGAACGAACCTAACTTGTAAAAAAATTATTATTTTTTTAATTAAAAAAATTCCAGATTTTTTTTTCTATAACCCAAACCCCACCCCAACCTAGAGATGTAAGGGTCAAAAAAAAATTTTTTTTAAATTTTTTAAAAAAAAAAGTAAAAAAAATGAGCATTTTTTTTATTTTTTTTATTAAAAATTTTTGAAATTTTTTCTTTAATGTGCCCTGAAAATGCCGTTTTTGGCATAATTTTTCGAAAGTTCAACAAAAATTTTCTTTGACTTTACCTTGTCACTTAGTCTTCAACGCTGCAGGTGGTATTCTGGATTGATTTATCGACTGTTTTCAGCCTTGGTGAGTGATGATCGACTCGCGCATTGAAGTACTTGAGCGTCGCAAAGGCTAGTTCAACAAATTCCGATGTCGCTAAGGTGAGATAGAAGCAGAGAACTCACATTTACGCATCGTTTTTCAGGATCTCGAAAGGTGGAAATTGCATTGTCTGCCACTGCAAGCGTAACTTCGTTGGTTGCTCGTTGCTGTTTCGCTTCGTGTCGTCAGCATGATCACACCGGTTTGTTGTGGAACTTGTTTCCATGTTATTTGAGGTGAATTGAGAGGCAAAACACGAGACGTGATGTCGTCGGTGGGAAAATGGGGTCGCCGAAACCAAGTCTGAAATTTTCACCCTCCTCCCATATGAGTGGGGGTCATATGGTAAGTCGGTGGCTCCTCAGATAGTGATATTCGGACTCCCTGAAAAATTCTGAACAACTTTCATTTTAAAAAAAAATTAAAAAAAAAATTTTTTTTTAAAAAGAAAAAAATAGAATTTTTTTTTTCTTGACATCTCTACCCCAACCCCTCGGCTCTGGAACAACTATGCTCCCTCCCCTGCTTGCCAACCAAACCAACCCTACATTATGGAGTCTAGGGTTGGCATGGTAAAAATACCGTTTTTTTACCGGTAAAAAAACACGTATTTATACGCGTTTTTTCACCAGGGCAAAAATTGGTGCCTTGAAAAAAAACGGGAAAAAGACCGTTTCTGTATTTTTCCGGTTTTTTTTCGTATTTTTCCGGTTTTTTTCAATTTCGGACTCTGAGTTTTTATATTATTTTTGATGAGAAAATGAGAAAATCTGTGACCAAGAAAAATATGATGACGAAATTGACACTGATGTTTTGAAAGAGCTGTTAAGCAAGGTGCAAGAATTGGCTGGAGCTGCCGAGCTGAGCTGAAAATTTCAAAAATTCCAAATGTCGCTCAAAATTGAATCACTGATTTGTTTTCTTTTTGATCTGAACTGACTCTAAATTCGGTTTAATTGCGTTATTGCAGCAAATTGTGTTCGTCTATTGTGACCAAAGCAAAGACTGTCTGGTGAAAACGCTGTGGTTTTTTCCTGTGTAATTGGTGGAATATAAACGATTGAGCAAAAGGTAATGTTCGATTTATTGCTGATCTTTTGGGTTTTCAAGCCCAAACATAATTGATTTTCTTTGTTGGTGCACGATATTTTGAACAAAGCATTCTGAAAGTTGTTTTCACAAATCCTGGTTTAAGTTTAAAGTCGGCTGCGAAAAATATGTGGTTTTCTCTAACTCCCCACAACAACCGCCCCCCCCCCCCCGCCCCCCCCCCCCCCCCCCCCCCCCCCCCCCCCCCCCCCCAAACATTACACTATAAAAAATCATTTTTTTATTATTATTAATCAAAAAATTTTTTTAAAAAATATTATTTTTTAGTTCCGACAAATTTTTGGGGGGTGTCACTTAGGGGTGGGTCGGTATAAAAAACGGTTTTTTTCGGTATAAAAAACGGTATAAAAAACGGTTTTTTATACCAGCGCCAAAAAATGGCCAAAATAAATTACCGATATTTTACCGCGTAAATTTTGGTTTTTTTCCGGTTTTTTATACCGCCGAAGGACCCAAATTTCAATTTTTGAAATCACTCAAAATGCACTGTATTCCGCATATCCATTTCAATTTTCATTTTCGCCACTTCATAACTTGATGTTCCGGAGAACACAATTCACGCTCTTGGTATAAATAAAGCACCCTGAGACCCGTGTCAAGTGTTGCTGGCAACAGCACGGAATCGTTGCTGTCAAACTGCGACAGCACGGATTCGCAGTCCCCGTCGGCAGCGTCAGCTGCTGCCACTGAGAACATTGCTGCGCTTGCATCGGCAAATTGTGTGGACAGCTCTGATGACGACTTCACTGATGATGATGGTGACGGCTGCATTGATGATACTCATGATGATGATGATGAATAGACAAAAATCGGGTGAATTGCTAATATTTATTCAGTCAAATTTCCTGAAATTTTGTGTCTTTGAACTCGGAAATTGCTCAAAGTTTTGTTGGTGATGTCGTCGTGCTGTTGTACTGGTGATAGTGACCCGAATCTCCATCTGATTTTTTTGCTCTTTCAATTTTGTTCTTGGTTCACTTCTTTCGTCTGTGCGGGTTCGTGATTCTTTTTGTCTTTCGGTGATCTTTTATTTAGAAACGCGGTGAAATTGTTGTGCAGTTACATATCTCTCGATCGTGTCAGTTCAATTGATTTGCATGTATCACATTCCTTGCTGTTTCAAATATCAATCTGTCTTGCGTTAGTTTTTTTGTTTTAAACTCGCATCTGATAATTTTTCTGATGCTGCATTCTCTCTAAGCGCCACCGATTCAAATAAAATCAAGATTGGAATACGTTTCCATTGAAACACATACAGTTTCTGGCTAGAATTGTGGTCTTTTACTCATTATTCAGCGGTTTGCGTAAAATCAGAGTACCAGAAATTGTCGCAATCACAAGATTCTTCAAATACTGGGTCGGTAAAAAAACCGGGTATAAAGAACCGGACGCGGTATAAAAAACCGTTTTATATACATGGATTTGAAAAAAACCGTTTTTTACCACCCCTAGACTTCCCCCCCCCCCCCGGTCGCCCCAGGGGTGTACCCCCCCCTCCCCCCACCCCCCTCGTCTTCGGTACTGACTCAAAGACGGCGGCCGAGTCCGAGTCGCCAAGGTCCTCCTCCACCGTCCACCAACTGAAAACCACGTCATAAAAATTGCAGTGCGATTGCGATACAGTACAACAACAGCAGCAGTCATGGAACACACCGGTCATAAGAACAACAACGCGCGTCTCGCTCAAACGAAAAAGCCGGTCGTCTCCTACGCGTATTATGTGCAGCAGCTTCTGCATTTCGTCTACTACACGTTCGTCCGAGCGATCTACAAATGGTTCATGCACGTGTACAGTGATCGAAGTGAAATTGAGCGAATTCTCGAGCAACAGCAAACGTTGTGTCAGTCGGCGAAAGTGAAATCGATTGAGTATTCGTTGGGGCACTCGAAACGACCCGAACTGTCGCAGTTGCCCCATGGATGCCCGGTAGGCAGCGTTGGCAGTGCTGTGCAGCTGATCATAAAGGTTAGGACAAAAAAGGGTGCATTTCTTGTCTTGCACGCTGGTTTATTGACTGTATCAAGCAAGAAGCATTCAACCAGGGGAGACGGAGTGGAATTGCTTACCATGGTGCCATCAGCGATTACTATTTAGTTCTAGACAGTTTTTTCGTTATAGATCAAACAAAAAAGCTTGTTGAGCATGTTCATCGATACTGATCATTGATTAAATTCAACTAAAACACGTTGGCTTTTTAATAAAACTACAAGACAGTAAAGGGCACGACAAAACTTCGCTTTGCTGAATGCTGACTGAAAACACTTTCATTCTTGATAAAAAACAGGTGAAATTCGTTCCAAAATCACGGCAGCACGTTCTCATGAGACCCGTTGACATTGGCGCTGTCGCAGCTGCTTGGCTATTACACGCTCGTCAGAGATGTAGAACGAAGACGACAGATGAAATACGACGACTCGGATGTGACGCATGAACGCGCACTGTTGAAGGTGACTCACTTGTGAATGCGAATTGCTGATTGGCTCTCTGACGTCGTTTAAGCTGCACAGTTTAGCGCAGATAAACGCGTAATGTTGGTGATTGGTTGCTTTTGAATTGTGCACTGTAATTTGTGCGTTCGCCCGGGCAACTCGATGCAGTTGCAATGCAGCCAATCCTTGCGTTGTTCGATTGCTGCTGATTGAAGTCAGAGATGACTGGGGTTGACTATTTGTGGAACTGACTTGGTTCAATTGCAGCTCTGGTCTCTTCTGCTGCCTGACGTCGAATTGACGGACCGAATAACGAAACAATGGCAAGAAATCGGCTTCCAGGGCGACAATCCGTCGACCGATTTCCGCGGCATGGGCATACTCGGCCTCGAGCAGTTGGTGTACTTCTGCGAAACGCAGCGCGCAACTGCGAAGCGGCTCTATTCGATGTCGTTGCACCCACAATCCGGGTTTGATTTTTTTGTTGAAAACACATGTCAATTCGTGTCCGTGTTTATTTTGGCTTAACTTTTTCTTTGAGCTTTGAAAGTATCAATT